>JAJMKO010000002.1:0-43006 GCA_030569275.1 [Candida] sanyiensis | reverse complement strand
TCGAAATTTTCAATGTTGAAAGCGTGGCCGTACCAACTATTGAGGCTGTCACGTGCGCGTTCACTTTCTTTTTTGTTTGTTTTTTTTGGGATGAGGCGCGTCTGGTGTTTACGTTTTCTTTTACGCCATCGCAGTGCTTTTGCAAATTAGGTCCCTATTGAGACCGGTTTAGGCCTACTGAGCGCTAATGAGGGTACTCTGTGTCGCTGAGAAGAACTCGATTGGCAAGGCTGTCTCAGGGATCCTCGGCGGTGGACGAACGACGGTGAAGGACTCCGGCTACACCTATGTCAAGAACTACGAGTTCAAATTCGAGTTCCCTGGGGCTGGATTGTGCGATGTGGTGATGACCAGCGTGGCTGGCCACTTGAAAGGTACAGACTTTGGCAGTGATTACAGCTGGGGACAAGTCGCACCGGGAAAACTGTTTGAAGCCCCCATTGTTGAAACGCTGAGCAAAGATCAGAAGAAGATTGCCAAAAACATTGAGCAATTGGGGAGGAATTGCGACCAGTTGATGATCTGGACAGATTGCGATCGTGAAGGAGAGTATATCGGCTCCGAGATCCTCGAAGTGGCCAGTAAGCAAAACCACCGTCTGACGTTGGAGAACACATGGAGAGCCCAATTCTCCCATTTAGAAAGAGGCCACATTATTCACGCTGCAAAGAACCCGGTGCGATTGGGTAAAGGCGCCATAGACGCCGTCAGGACCAGAATAGAGATTGACCTGAGAACTGGAGCTGCCTTTACCAGAGTCTTAACTGAGGCTCTGCAGCCACACGTTGGCAAGGGGGTAGTTTCCTACGGACCCTGCCAGTTCCCAACCCTCGGGTTCATCGTGGACAGATACAAGAGGTTCAAAGCCTTTAAGCCTGAAGAGTTCTGGCTGCTTGATGTCTCAGTGCAAACTGAAGGGATGGAAAAACCATTGAAGTTCCTTTGGAGAAAGAATCACCTCTTTGATAGACTTTCCACGCTCGTCATCTACAAGAGATGCATGAATGACGATTTCGCTACAGTCTCCAATCTACAATCCAAGCCAGCAACAAAGTACAAGCCATATCCCCTGACCACTGTTCAGTTGCAGAAATTCTGCTCTATGTACTTCAAAATGAGTGCAAAGGATTCCCTTGACGCAGCAGAGCGTCTATATCAAGATGGTTTCATCTCCTATCCTAGAACAGAGACGGACCAATTCCCAGCTGCAATGAATCTCAAAGATTTGATTCAAAAACAAACAGGAGACGACAAGTGGGGCGACTACGCTAGAGAACTTCTTGAGCAAAACAAGTTCTCTCAACCTCGTGCAGGTAAACATGATGACAAGGCGCATCCTCCCATCCATCCAGTCATTCATACTGACTGCTCAGCTCTCAGAACACCCAACCAGAGGAAGGTTTACGAGTTCATTGTGAGACACTTCCTTGCCTGTTGTTCCCAGGACGCCAAAGGTCAGTCGAGTACCGTTGAGTTGAAATGGAGGGACGAGTATTTCCACGCCTCTGGTCTTCAAGTCCTAGAGAGAAACTTCCTGGAGGTTTATACTTACCAGAAATGGGACTCATCGGCTGCCCTTCCTAATTTGGAGATGAACCAGCGCATTCCTCTATCTTCTGCTGAGATGAAATCGGGTAAAACGAGTCCACCGAACCTAATGACAGAACCTGAGCTCATTGCCCTGATGGACGCCAACGGAATCGGCACCGATGCCACAATTGCAGAACACATTGAAAAGATTGTCAACAGAAACTACTGCGTTAAGCAAACTAAAGCCAAGAAACAGTTTTTCATCCCAACTGTGCTCGGCATGGCACTTGTTGATGGCTTTGAACAGTTGAACCTCCGCAATTCGTTGACAAAGCCATTTCTCAGAAAGAACACGGAGGAAGAACTCAAACAGATCTCCGAAGGGACCAAGACTAGAGCAGCTGTCTGTCAAGAGATGATTGATCTTTATAGAGATTCGTTCACACACACATTGAGACAGCAGAAAAAAATCACAGATTTATACCAGAGGCTACAAAGAGAAGTTGAAGCTCCGGCAGCATAACCAGCATAAATTTAACGAAACTTAATGAATATCTATCTTAATATCACTGTAGCCACATGTGTACCTGTAGCTCAGCTCACATCTACACAGGTATCGATATTTATGATCTTTTACTCAGCTCCAAGCGATAACTAGCTCTAGCACTTTGATGTTGAGCTCTGAGAGTCATGCAGCTTGCACTATTGTCAGTTAATGGACAGTTGTATTTATATTAAAGATACTATATATGCTAGTTAACGTCTATTGCGTAGCAGCGGGCCCGTCGGCCTTACGCATGAGCTAGCTAAACATTTTGTTTAATATTACTGAATTTTGAAATTGAGATATCACACTCCCAGGTTGTTTTCTAAGATTGGATTGTTACCGACGGATGGCCGAAGGCTAGATCAATTGGGTAAGAGCAGTAGCATTTTGTACCTCTTAGCGCCCAACTCAATACGATTCGTCCTACAGAGATTGACCAAGATATCAGGGGTTGGAGCAAAGGGCCCGACGGCTTATTCCAAGTTGTATTAAATGATAGTATTGAAGAGGTACCAGTTGTTAAAACATTTTAGTTATGAGGTGATCCATTGTACCAGGCTCCTTATCCAGACCAGCAAGTCGCAATATTCCTGCTTAACGAACCCGAGCCAGTCACAACCTCGTACAACAGAGACGAGTGTGATCAAGAGCAATTTTGTGATCACGCCCTTCAACAAAGCGACGATCACAAACACTCGGGCCGAGCAGGTCCAGGACCCTCCAGTGACAATCCGCAGGGACTCGACCAGGTTGACATTGGCAATGATCTGTATCGTCTTAGTGATGGCTATGTTATCGTATGGCCAAATGAGCATGAGAATGGGGAACAGCTTCATCCCACCCGACAGGAGAATCGTTGTGGAAAGCACGTCTTTGAGTCTTTGGGTTTCTTGGGTTGACAAGGGCTGCTTGGAGAGCAAGGACCGCGGACGCCAATGAAGAGCGTTGAGAAACATCCAATGCACACATTTGTGTGTCACCAGATCATCGCAGAGACATTTGAAGGCAAAAAGAAAGTATTGTGACGCGACGTTCCCCTGCAGCACCGCCTGGTAGACAGAATATGGGCTATAGGGCACAGATGCGAGCTCCTTCTCTTTGTAAGCCCAGCTGAGATAGATCTCGAACAGCACAGCCAAAAGCCGGAGTCTTTGGAGCGGGGGCGATGTGTTGTAGACCATGTGCTTGTATGCCTGCGGCTTCAGCAGGAGCATGTCGATGAAGAGCAGAACATGGTCGTATTCAACGTACTTGTCAGCAGTCTGCTTACATTTCGGGCAGTCTGTCAACTGAATGGCGCCGTTGCGATAGGTCGTGAAAAGATCGCCGACCTGTTCGTCGCAGTGGATACAAATCATGTTCAGCTTTTAATTATGGGCAATGTCTCTTCTTGGCAGGAGAAAAACAAAATAGTCAAGGCAAAAAAAAAACATCACCAAAAGAAGAGCTGGTCGATCTAAGAAAGCCACAAGAAGATGTCTGGGCGCAAACCCTGCCGTTTCTTCCAACAGGGAAACTGCAAGAACGGAAACAGATGCAACTTTGCCCACGTATTCGACAACTCGGGCTCCAACAACACTGGCGCCAACAAACTGGAACAGTTTTGGAGCGACAGCACGCTTTCGAGAAAGGAGGACGAGATCAGGGAGACCATCAACACTTTCTCAGAGATTGCTCTGTACCCAGTCACATCCTCGTTCGGTCTCGGAGACCCTTGTCTCGTCAATGTCATTTCTGGTCGTGATTACTCGTCTGACGAGTCCCGTTGGGACTTTATGCAAGCGCAACAGACCAACACAGTGCCCGAATATGAGCGCAAGAT
The DNA here is from genome assembly GCA_030569275.1 of [Candida] sanyiensis. Taxonomy (NCBI): domain Eukaryota; kingdom Fungi; phylum Ascomycota; class Saccharomycetes; order Phaffomycetales; family Phaffomycetaceae; genus Barnettozyma; species [Candida] sanyiensis. Next base: position 39,107 of record JAJMKO010000002.1, on the reverse strand, counting down.
GCTGGCGAGACAACAGGACATGAGTCGATGCATCGAATACCTCAAACAGAATACACAGAAGGCAGCGAGATACTCGCAAATAATGACCAAGTCAAAGGTGCAAAATCCAGGAAGCAATCCGAAAGAGTTCATCCCAAACGAGTTGGACTTAAACAATGTCAGCGGGTCGATGGGAGGAGGAGGAGAAGGCTTTGGATCACAGACAGCCACAGCTAATCCCTTTGGAGGGGGTGGAGCATTTGGATCTCAAGCGACTGGCGGTGGGGCATTTGGATCACAGAAGCCTGGAGCCTTTGGCTCTCAGATTACACAGCCCGCACCATCAGGGTTTGGCACTTCAGCATTCGGGTCGACACCGGCTGCCGCTGCCTCATCTGCCTTTGGAGCATCTTCCTTTGGAAGCTCCAACACCAGCTCTGGCTTTGGATCATCGTCATTCGGAGGCGCATCTTTGGGAGGTTCCACGGCCAACAAGAGCGGTTCCGCCTTTGGATCAGCCGGCATTGGTGGCTCGAGCTCGGCGTTTGGATCCTCCACGTTTGGACAAACTGCCGGTTCACCAGCAACGACCACTGCCGCATTCGGATCATCTCCATTTGGCCAATCTGCCTCGACGACTTCTCCTTTTGCAGCAGCAGCAGCCACAAGCACTACTTCCCCATTTGGAGCCAAGACCACTACTGCATCTCCCTTTGGCACTACGGCAACAGACTCGACAGCTGCCTTTGGATCAACCGGATCAGGGGCTTTTGGAAGTACCAGCAACAAGAACAACAACAATATCGGCGCAACGACGGGAACATTTGGATCTGCTGCGTCCAACCAATCACCGTTTGGATCACGAGCACCTGCTGGAACAGCTAATCCATTCGGTGGATCAAGCACAGCAACTGCATTCGGTGCTCCTGCATTCGGCTCCTCTGCATTCGGTTCGTCTGCATTCGGAAGTGCTCCAGCAGGCACAGAGTCACCCTTTGGGTCCTCTTCTGGTGGATTTGGGACCTCTTCAACGGGTTTTGGTACCTCAGGTGGCAGTGGCAACTCTGCGTTTGGCAGCGGTGGCGGGGGGTTCAATCCACGTTTGAAGCAGAGCGCGAAGGAGCCTGCGCGACACAGGGAGAAGGACCTGCCTGACTCGGTCATTGAACAGTTCAAGGCTGAGAGGTTCACGCTGGGCCATGTTCCAGAAGTTGCACCACCGTTGGCTTTCTGCTAGTCAAAAGTTGCACGGGTAACATGGACCGGCTACTATCGCTGAAATGTGGAATGAATACTATATAGCTTGGTTCAAGTGCCTAGTGTAGTACTTCCACGAGTTGTCAAGCAAGTATCGGGCTTTGCTTCTGAGCAGGAGCAATTTGTAGAAGTTAAACAAACTTGGGACTGCTGGCACTGATGTATGTTTCAGTCCCAGGAAGAGCGGTGGGATAGTCTATCAGCACATCGTCATAAAAGACTGGGACAGCACTGTGGCACTCATACTTGTCATTCTCCATCTCAATCAAGTTCTCAAACTTGAAGTCCGGCTCAGTCTTCTCGCTTGTAACAAACGCAACCCAGGAACCGGCTTTGGAGCCATTCAACTGATGACCCCCCTTCTGAAAGACACACTCCCTGTAGTACTTGGAGTAGATGTTCACTTTGCTGAGTCTCGGGTCCAGGAAAAGGGATAAAAAGTTGATGGTAGATGCGTATGATTCAGAGCAGTAGCTCTCGCTCTCAGATCTGTCCTCGTCAAAGAAGGTTTCAACGATGTAAACTCGACGGTCAGACTTGGAACGGAGGACCTTGGTTTGACAGGGACCCTCAAAGTGGCCGATCAGGTCGCCTATGCCAGGAATTTTAGCCCAAGATTCCGTAATTGGTGCATCCAAAGGGTACTCCCCAGTGGCAACCACAGGGCTAAACTGACAGACTAAAGGTGTCAACGCTGCCCTTAAAGACAAGAAGGCAGCGACAGTTTGGAGCAAGCGTTTGACAGCATTGGGCAAAGACATTGCAGAGACAGGGAGGGCTGGAACTTGTTTGATATATAAATGGTAACTTCACAATTTCAGCGGCTAATTTGTGGCGGTACTCCTGCTTTTATACAGTGAGGTTGGTACAGATTCTGTAGGTCTGGGAGCCGCCAGTCGCTTTTTTCCAAACACAGCATTGTCCTTGCCAATAATGAGCAGATAATTTGTGGCCTGTCAGCAGTTAACCGAGGTTCTCTTACTAGAGTTTCCCCTAAGCTATTGCATTGCATTGTCTGTTGCATTCCAATGAGAATTAGCCGCTGAGTTTCTTCTGGGGACGGGGAAGTGGGCACAAGAGAGACAGGAGACAGGACCCTGGCTGACATAAGCCCAACCCTAGCCCCTGGCCCCTGGGGCGGAAAAACGCGACTAAAATTTACCTCAGCTTTTCCCCCTATTCCAAACCAAACGTTAGGGCCCCAATCCTCTGCAGCACCCACAATGAGCGCCACGAGACAGAGAAGAACATCATCTATCGGCAACCTAGACCTGGGAGACACCCGTGTCCGCAGCTTGTCGACGATTTCCGAGTCCAAGGACGCGAGAGCTGCCTCCAGCTCGCGCATCTCTGCGCTCTCAAAGGTGTCCCAAACGGACTCGGAGATTGCCAGCAAGATCGGAACAGCGTACAAGGAGCTCAACTACAGACACACATGGCTGACTCCTGCGGTCATCCTCACCGTCGTCTTTGGATCGTACTTGCTGTCGGGTAACTACACCCCTTCGAACCCACTGCACAAGTTTGTGGCCATTTCGTACCAGGTTGGCGACACGGAGCAATACGGCAAGGGAATCAAGGACCTTGCGTTTGTGTGCTACTACATGATCTTTTTCACTTTCTTCAGAGAGTTTGTGATGCAGGTTGTCATCAAGCCACTCGCCAAGATTGCCGGCTTGAAGAAATCTTCCAAAACAAAGAGATTCATGGAACAGGCGTACTCGGCCGTTTACTACGCCATATCTGGCCCATTCGGCCTCTACATCATGTACCACTCCGACTTGTGGTTCTTCAGAACTGACTCCATGTATGCCACCTACCCAGATTTCACCAATGAGTACCTTTTCAAGCAATTTTATCTCTTGCAGGCTGCCTTCTGGGCGCAACAATCTGCGATCTTTGTCCTACAGGTTGAAAAGCCAAGAAAGGACTACCAGGAGCTAGTCATCCACCACATTGTCACCATCCTATCGATCTGGCTGTCGTACGTGTTCCACTTCACCAAGATGGGCTTGCCAATCTACATCACGATGGACATTTCTGACTTCTTCCTATCGATGTCCAAGATTCTCAATTACTTGGATTCCAGCCTGGTCCCTGTGTGGTTCTTTCTGTTTATTGCTGCCTGGATCTACCTCAGACACGTCATCAACATTTACATTTTGATTTCCATCCTCACTGAGTTCAAAACTGTTGGCCCATACGTCTTGAACTTTGCCACTCACCAGTACAAGTGCTGGATCTCGCAGCCGATTGTCTTCACCTTGATCTTTGTCCTCCAGCTATTGAACTTGTACTGGTTGTTCCTGATCTTGAGAATCGCGTACAAGTTTGTCATTGTCGGCGTTGCCGAGGATGAGCGTTCTGACGCTGAGGACTCCGAGGAGGAGGATGGTGTAGACTATCGCACCGAGGAGGAAAAGACACCACAGATAAAGAAGTCTGAGTAGACAATGGTCACATCGTGTATATATGGAGAGAGACAGAGAGAGACAGAGAGAGACAGAGAGAGACAGGGAGTGAGTGAGAGACAGAGAGAGATAAAACGAAGGGCCCTTCACCCTCAACCTTAATAATTGAAACACCTACTGAAGCCGAGAGAGATTTTAACGTAGTATGTACATTGTAGTTCAAGGGGATGCAGTATTTACAGGTTCCCCCCTCTTTCCTAGTTGGATGACTTGGCTCTCTGGTAGGTGGCCAGTCTGGTCTTGTATCCAACCTCAGCGGCCTTGGACAAAATACCAGTGATCAAAGTGGTGGCCCTTATGGAGTCATCGTTGGCTGGGATTGGGTATGTCACCAAGGACGCCTCAGAGTCTGTGTCAATAATACCAACAGTAGGGATTCTGGTTTGGATGGCCTCACGCAGCAAGACCCTGTTGTCGGTTGGGTTCAGGATCACAATCAAGTCTGGCTTGACAATGTGCTTGGACTCGGATGGGGTCAGCTCTCTGTTGGTTGGGACATCGCCAAAGTCAACCTCCTGCCTCTCCCAGGTCGAGATCTCAGTGGAGTTGGTCAGGGTGCCCGCGACCCACTTGTTGGCAACGTAATAGCCGTTGGATCTCTGGGCAGCGACTTCAAGCGAGCGTGCCTGGCCTTCGCGAGTACCAACGTACAGGATCAAGCCACCCCTGGCAGCGACGCCCTCCACGACCTTGGCAGCCTTCTTCAAGTGCGCGAGGGTCTGCTCGAGATCAATGATGTGGATGCCCTTGTACTCACCGTAGATGTACTGCTGGTTGGACGGTCTGTACAGCGATCTCGAGTGTCCCAGGTGTGCCCCCGCTGCGAGCAGCTTGGCGACGGAGACGTCCTTGACCTTGGTTGGGTAGAAAATCTCGCGGTGTGGGATGTAGACATCGCTGAGCTCGGATCCGAGCTTGCTGTTAAGTTTGCTGGTGAACTGGCGGCGCAGGAAGAGCTCCTGCTCGGTGTATGGCTCGTCCTGTGTCGACTGTTCCAGTCTCGGATACTGGTTGACTCTCGCGGTCGAGGCGGCGCTGGCCTTGGTGGATCTGACCTTCTGCTTGTCGAAGTCAGCGGCAAAGTCCTGGACAAACTGCTTCAGCTCATGGACAAGCTCCTTGTTCTCGTGCAGTCTGGCCGTTAGGTCAGAGGTGGTCTCACCAGTGAGAACCTCGTAGACCTGGCGATCCAGGGCCTTCTCATCTCTCTGTGACAGCTTTAGCGAACTGCTATACAGTCTCTCAAAGAAGTCGGACTCCTCAGCAGTGGCGGCAGGAACAGGTTCTGTGGTCAGTGGGGCCTCCTCCTGGTTGGCCGTCACTGGGGCTTGGGCCTGGGCTTGGGCCTGGGCTGCAGCCGGGGCCTGTGTGGAGTAGAGCGCTCTGAGGGCGGAGCGGTTCAAAACTCTCGCTGAAGGCGGGGCGTTAGTATATGCTCTGGCGGGGGGCACACGAGTCGAACTGCCGCTGCACTTACGTATCACACGCGATAACATGGCTCTGAGCTTTGAAACTGCGTTTTTCCAACAGTCGCCTTTCTGGCTTCTGTTGATTTTTCACATTGGAAAAAAAAAAAAAAAAGCGAGCGAATGGAAGAACGGGCTACACCCGAACACCACATAGCTATAAGGCCATGAGGAGCTCCCCCATTTTGACCCTTTGCTTGCCAGTCTAGTTTCGATGCGAGTTCTTGTAGGCTTGTCAGTGGACGAGTTTGTCGACACAGTTGTGGAAGAGTGCCAGGAGACGGATACGCAGGTGGTCCTTCTCGTTTGCTGCGACGCCTTGAAGCCGTTGCCCGCGACTGAGCCCAGGTCGACTGTCAGGTATCTCGGGGCCAGCGCCCAAGTGCAGACGTTCCAGCAGCTGTCCGCGCAGGATATGATGGTCCTTTTGGCGAGCTATGAAGCTGCGCTGGCTGAAGGAAAGCCTGCTCCAAAGCTCTACGTCTGGAACGTGGCAGGGCTGGGCCATCGCTTCGTTCTCAGCAAGCTCACCAAGTTTGACACCACTTTGGGCGAGCCCCATCCCAGCGAGCGCGCTGCAAAATGGTGCACTACAGTGATTGCCAAATAAATGCTAATGTACAAATTGCTTTTCTAAGTCTATTCCTCCTCCTCAATGTTGATGTTGAGAATCTCAACGTCGGACGACTCGTTGTCGTAAAAGGCCTTGACCTTGACCTTGAACTCGGAGGCAGCGATGCCAAACTGCTTCAAGATGAGAGCCTTTCTGACATCAAGCTTCTCGCCCTTGCTGACAACGTGGTACGGCTCGGAGATGGTGATCTTGCCGCCTTTGATCTTGGTCGGGATCTTGAGCTTGTTTCTGAGGGTCTCCTCCAAAGAGTGCGACATTGGCACATCCTCCTCCTCGGCAATCTGGCCGCCTCTCGAGTAAATGACACCTTCTGGGATGGTGAAGTCAATTGGCGACTTGGCGTTGGCACGCGAGTAGTCGGCCTTGGTATACGCAGTGAAGTACTGCGTCACAGTGTCGACATCCTCGTTGGTGAACAGCAGGCCAGAGACGCCGGCCGCCATCTTGCTGAGCTTGTGCAGGTTCTCCTTGTACTCCTCTTCGACAGTGTCACCGAGTGCCTTCTCCAAAACACGTCTCTTGCCCAGGATCAACTTGGAACCGACCCACTCGGATCTGATCTCCTGCAACACTGGCGTTCTGACATCGTCGAGCAGGAAGAGCCACACATATCTGTAGGTATCAAGAGCCTCTCTGACTTCGTCGAAGACACGCTCCTTGTTTTCTCTGCCTTTCTTGTCGGTCTGGGCCAGTGTCACGAGTCTAGAGCGCTTGGATCTGGGCATTTTGTGGCTGTGTTTGAGGGGCTCACCAAAGTGCACACACTGTTAAAGTCCCACTCTTAAAAAATTTTAGGCGATGAGCGCCCACCCGCGAAAAAAAAAAAAAAAAAAGAACCAAAATTTCGCGACACTCACGGGCTGCGTAACCGTGATTCCCTCAACTTTTGGCTTTTGCGCTTTTTTGTATGTGGTTTCTAAAACAATTGGAGAGTCTTGATTAAACACATCTTGATTTGGATCTTCAGAGCTGTTCGAGCGAGGACTAAACAAAACTGCAGCTTTCGACAAACCCCCACTGCAACCTCCCGCTTTTTAGAGGGACTTGACTGGTAACACGCGTCCCCCCACTGCAGCGCCACCGTACCAAAATCATGGCACCAATCACTCGCAAGGGCGCTTCTAAGGCTTACAACAGGTCCGTTGACGAGGACGAAGATGATATTATCATGGGAGGTAGCCAGGCAGACAATGGTTGGCTAAGCGAAGACGCAGACAGTTCTGACGTGGATCCAGACGATGGCGATGACGCCTTGCAAAGGCTCACTGATACTTACAGACGCTATTCGGAGTCGAGAAGAAGCGTTATTTCTGACTATGAGGACGACTACGAGCATGAGGATCCACATGGTGCATCAGATCAGGACGTTTTCGTTGCGGAGGAGAACAATGGGGAACACTTCAATGAAGAAGAAGAGGAGGACGAGGATGCCGATGATCATGACGTAAGAGACCCAGCAGGACTGAGAGAGGTGCTCCAACAGCTGGCCCAAGGACTGCCTGGGGACAACCATGCAATGGCTGAGAACCTCGCCCGTTTATTCCCTGGGTCGGCATCGATGGCTGGCCTCGTCGAAGGCTTGCAGGCTCAGGGTCAAGGAATGAATAACGATACGATCCGCGACTTGATTGCTGGCACGAGACGCAGGGATGACTTGTTCTTGCTCATGGAGACGCTGAATGAACTATCACACAGACTCCTGATGATGAACTCGCTGCTCGCTGAGACCGTCATTCCATCCTATGAGTTGTCAAGGACATTGATTGACATTCTACAGGACCCGACTTTGCAACACGACTTCAACCTCCAACTAGCTGCCTGCAACTGTGTGACCAACTTTGTCAGTATCAAGAGCACCTATGCCCATACTTTGGTTCAGGAGGGTGTGGTGGAGGCCCTACAGGCCAAATTGGTTGAGATTGACTACATTGACCTTGCCGAGCAAGCTCTCCAGGCCTTACACAAGATATCCAAGGTTGCTGGTACATCCATCATGAAGAAGAACTGTCTTGGAACTTGCCTCATTTACCTCGATTTTTTGAACATTCATGCCCAGAGAAAGGCTGTTGAGATTGTCGCCAACTCTGTTAATTCTGTCAAGGCTGCCGATTTCCACTTGGTGGAGGATGTCCTTCCCACGTTGCAGAGAATTGTCATTGAATATGGAGACGCTCAACTTGTTGACACCGCTTGGGTTGCCGTTACCAAACTCACGAAATGTTTTGAAGAGTCTGAGTTGTTGTCTCGTGTCATCACATCGGACTTGTTGCGTAAGATCATTATGGTCATCTCATCAAGTGAGACGTCGCTTGCCACTTCGTTGAAACTGATTTTCACCTTGGGAATTTCTGCAAAAAATCAAGACTTGTCGGTCGTTATCATTGAAAATGGAGGGGTCATTGATGCACTGATCTGTGCGGTTTCAAAGTACGCAAAAAACCCCGAGGATATTACCTCCATTGAGACATTAATGAGTGCACCGAAGGACCTTATCCTGTGCATTCTTCAACTATTTGTCAATATTCTGCCAGGAAACGAGCTTCTCAACATAGCTGACCCATCGGCCAAATTTGACAAGGACTATTCCGCAGTGAAGCCACACTACACTGAATTCGCCAACAAAGCGTTTGACCTTCTGCTTAACATGTATCAATCCTCTGTGATCTTTGAAATTCGCCGCAGAGCTTTACTCTGCATACTGAGGATCGTGATCTCCTTTGACAATGTGAATGAATTGAAAAATGCTCAGGCCCTAACACCTCTTCTTGCCTCCATTGTCATTCAGAGCAAGAGCTTGATCCGCGCTGATACTCAGGATCCAAAGCCATTGGCTGCTTTGTTGCCTTCTTTGTCCATAGCATGCAGTCTTTTACAGCGAAGCCCTGAAGTCTTCGCCAGTCAGTTTGAAAGAGAGGGCTTGTTTGCCGACACTTCGTCATTGTTGGAGATTTTGAGAAAGAATGAGCAGGAGCTGAACCAAACACGAAAGGGCGACGCTGTCATTGAGGGGAATCAATCAGGTGAAGATTTCGAGCAGCCTGACCACGGAGCGGAGGAGGAGGAGGAGGAGGAAGAAGAAGAAGAAGAAGAAGAAGAAGAAGAAGAAGAAGAAGAAGAAGAAGAAGAAGAAGAAGAAGGTGATGATGATGACGATGACTACTACGGCTACTCGTCTGAGGAAGAAAGAGAAGCAATTCAAACAAAGTCAAAGTCTATCTTCCAAAACGTGACTGTTCACAAGGCAGTAACCGCACTAATTGGTCTTGCCTCCAACATTGAACAGACTTACCTCTCCAACAAGGCATCAGGATCCTCCAAATTTGAGTTCTTGAGACTCTTGGATGACATAAATGGTGATTTGAGTGATTCCAATTTGATCCAAGGTTACGACCATCGTTCTTGGACCCGTGTCTGGACAAGTTTGGCCAAGGCCCTCTTTAATGACAAATTCACAATCTCCAGTTTTGAGTTGATGTCTTCAGGAATCATTGATGTGTTGCTGAACTTGTTCAACAATTCAACATTTGGAGGCGAAGGTGCAGTTGCCAGATTGTCGTTTTTGGAAGTGTTTGATGGAGCCCCATTTGAACTCTTGGTTAGCAAGCTCCAAGAGTCCTTGACAAGGTCAGAAATGTTTGGCATATTACAGTCGGGATTAAAAACTGGCGAGAATAGGGCGCTGTCCTTAGGGAAGCAATTAAAGATCAACCTCATTGCAGGTGATGATCAGAGCAACATTTTCTCCCAAAAGTCTCTTGTCATCTTGGTTCATGCCATTTCCTCTGTGGTGAACATCAGCTCATTCTTGAAGAGAAGCATGATAAACCCTTATGGATTTGCAAAAAGGGTACCAGGGACAGATTCAACCAAATCTAAGGACTGGTATGTTGAGTTTTTTCTTGATGATGAAGTCATTCCACTAGATACCACAATTTTTGCCTTCCTTTACAAGCAAGAGCAGGCCAAAGACAGCAATTTTGACATTGTTTCATTCTGGGACAAGACCCATGACATCAAGTATAGAAAGGTTGAAGGAACAATTAAGACTACAGAGCTAGATGAGAGATACCCAGAGATTGAAGACGAGCTAGTTGGCACGCAATCGGAGCAAGCTGAAGTCACGTCCCATATTTTGGACTTGTTGAAGGTGCTTCATGAGTTCCACCCAGAACAGTCGTTGTTTTTGAATTTTAAGTTGACAGCTAAGTTGAGAAGACAGCTTGAAGAACCGTTGATTGTTGCTACTGGAATGCTTCCTACGTGGTCAATCAATATCACGCGAAAGTACCCATTCCTTTTCCCACTAGAGACCAGAATTTTTTTCCTCCAATCCACGTCTTTTGGTCATTCAAGACTAATCCAGTTGTGGAACAACAGAGCTGATTCGGAACAAGTTGGCTCTGGCGGTGGCAATGGATCGTCCAGCTCCACCATGTCGCTGGGAAGACAGACTAGATGCAAAGTGAGAGTTCCTAGGAACCATTTGTTGAAGGGCTGTTACAAGATCTTGGATCAACTTGGATCTAACCCAAGCTTGCTTGAGATTGAGTTTACAGACGAAGTCGGTTCTGGCTTGGGTCCCACTTTGGAGTTCTACGCCAGTGTATCGCATCTCTTTGCCAGAAAGAAGTTGGGAATCTGGAGACTCGACCATGAGGATGAGGTGAACAAAGCTGAGATCCATGTCAACAACAAGATTGGGTTGTTCCCAACACCTCTCGACTCCAATGACTCGCACTACAAGAGCCGTTTGGATCATTTCCAGTACATTGGTAAGTTCCTAGCCAGGGCCTTGCTAGACAATAGAATCGTTGACATGAACTTCAACAAGTTATTCTTTGAGTTGATGCAAGCATTCATCAAGGATCCGGACTACAAGTTGAGTCCAGCGGTTGCATTTGAGAAGTTGAAGGGTGTTGACCGCAGTTTGTACGACTCATTGAAGTACATGCATGACAACAAGTCAACTTTGGAAGACATGGAATTGACGTTCACACTACCAGGTAATGAGAACATTGAGTTGATTCCTAACGGGATGAGCGTTGCCGTTTCAGAGCAGAATATTGAGGAGTATGTTGAGAAGGTTGTTGATTTCTCAATTGGCTCTGGAATCAGAGATCAGATTGAATCGTTTGTTGTTGGATTCTCCGAAGTTTTCCCGTTCTTTTCGATGAGCATTTTTTCACCGGAGGAATTGACCCAATTATTGGGCCGGTACGAGGAGGATTGGTCGTATGATACTTTGGCGAGCTCTATACATGCTGCCCATGGCTACACTCTTGACTCTGCGCCAGTGCAGGGCTTGATCACGTTGATGACGAAGTTTGACAAGCCACAGCGCCGTCTCTTCTTGCAATTCATGACAGGATCGCCAAGACTGCCTATCGGAGGATTCAAGAAGTTGAAACCGGAGTTTACTGTTGTTTTGAAAGGCGCTGAGGGAAACCTGAAGCCCGATGATTTCTTGCCGAGTGTCATGACTTGTGCCAACTATTTGAAGTTGCCAAACTACAGCAGTGCTGCTGTGTTGGAGCAGAGAATTCTTCAGGCGGTGAAGGAGGGAGCGGGGAGCTTCTTGTTGTCATAATTATTTTAATTCATGCATTGAATGAACCTTTGGAGGAAATGGATCAGCTCAGATCAGATCAGATCAGGGTCCTTTTGTGATGGCTTGGGAAGAATTACCCGGAACTTTCCAAAATGGGCCATGCATGAGCTGCTGCTGGCAATTTCCGCATTTGGTCATTTACTTTCTTTTTTCGACGTTCTTCAGGAACGAAATAGGCAACAGGCAAAAAAAAACAAAAAATCATCAGAAAGCGGGAGAGCCAAAAGCCTCTCTTTTAATTACAGATTTAAAAGCCACACGCAACGCCGATTCTCTGGCTTCACTTGCAGCCAGTGCCCCAACAGCAGCGTTTTACCCTGCGCTAAACGCGTCTCCTCGCCACTCTCAAGCTCAGCCTACTACCCGCCCACAACGCCATTCGCTCTGGCCGCGACGTGTTTGGAAGCCTCCCACCCCCTTTTTTTGATTGATTAGAACTGATTGCATTAAATCGGCTCTGCAGTCAGCTTGAACCGGGTGCCTACTGATCTAGAGCCCTGTCCATTCCTTTTCCACGAGTCGCTGATCAAAGCGACTGCTATTTAAGCACTTTTTTTTTTTGGAGGCACATTACCCTCTGAGACAAGATGACTTCCTCTGAAGGTGTTATCACCGCAGACGCCTCCTTCCACAGCACACTTTCACACATTTCCGACTCGGTGCTCGACGAGGACGAAGCTGTTGCCAACTCCACTGCGGAAGATCTCAGCCCAGTGTCGGCATCGACAACGACAACGACAACGACAACGGAAGTCGCGGAAGATGAGCCCGACGAAGTAACTGCGACCCCAACCCACGAGGTGACCACGCCAAAGGCATCAGAACTTGACCTTCACAGCGCGCTGTCGCCGGCGTCGCTGCCACGGATCCCAGGAACGCGCAACGTCAATGCGTTGCGAACATCGGACTCCTCAGCCGACTTGCTCGAGGCCGCCACGAAACAGATGACGCCAAACGCAGACAACGACGATGACTACGACGAGAACGACACGACAAATGTGACACTTGACCCTGGCAAGCCCGCCACGATCACCGACTCGAGACTCAACGACATTATCAACTCACTGGACAGACCCATCGATTTCAAGAGGGTCTCTGCCATGTCGAGCGACTCCGTCCCATCAGTCAACTTTGATACCCCACCAAGCATGATAGAGGACGCTTCTCAGCTAGCGGAGTCTTCACAGAAATCAGTGGCCAAGGAGGAGGGAGAACCACCAATGAGCGTGTATACTGAACAGGTTCTCATTGCACGTTCGACGCTGGTTGGAGAAACATCATCGCCGCAACATACTCTGACGGAGATTGCTCCGGCAGGTCTTCAAGAAGCGGTGGTTGTCACGCCGAAGAAGATCCGGGACAAGATTGACTTGACTCTGGCAGCGCATGACGTCGTTGCACAGGAGTTTGAAGTTGATGACTCCTCCCTGAAGAATGCTGCCAAAGACACACCGGCCACTTCGTATGTGTCCTCCAGTTTCGCCAATGGCATAATAGATGAGTTTCTTGGCAGCTCCTCTGACGCACTTGACTCTCCTGTTGACCAACGAGTCTCGGCCGCTGACGTGGACAAGCCTCTGGCGGCCTCATCCAACATGAACATTTCGACGCTCACCTCGAGCATGACCAATATCGCGGAGGAAGTCGGCGATCTGACCATCACCGAAGACACAGATAGGGACTCATTTGCATACGACTCCTCCAAGAGCGGATCAAACTCCTTCACGCCCAAGTTGCAGACCGTGTCTAACAGCTCAAGTGGAGACTTCGGGAAGGTGACACCGAGACAGGAAACAAGAACCGTGTCAAGTCCAATTGCACATGCTTCAGCCGTCGGACACAGCGTGCCGTCAGTGCCTAAACCTTCGCGCTCAGTGTCATCCCCGTTCTCCAGAAGTTTGTCCAAGAGAAAGAGCGGAGGGAACAAGATGAAGGATGTCTTTTCAAGTCTAGTCAAAGGTATGCGAAGCTCAGCTTCATCGTCCCCTGAGTCCAACAGAAACTCTGGATCTGCATCGCTCAAGATCTCCACTCCCTACGATGCTAAGCATGTCGCACATGTGGGTGTTGACAAGGACGGCCATTACACGGGGCTGCCCGAGGAATGGGAGAAGCTGTTGATGTCGAGTGGTATCTCCAAAGTGGAACAGGAGCAAAATCCTCAAGCAGTGATGGACATTGTCGCATTTTACCAGGACCAGACCAAGAACCCTGAGGAAAAGGTGTTCAAGAAGTTTACACAGACAAGTAACAATATGAAGCTGTCTTCGACTCAGTCGTTCAGAACACCAAAGACCGTGCAGAGTCCATTCACTCCATCGACCCAATCATCATCGCAGTTTGCCACACCGAGACAGGCACCACCCACTCCTTCCATTTCAATGCACTCTACAACCCCGCTACCCACCTCGTCGGAACCATTGGGTGACAGCCAGTTCATACCGTCGAGACCAGCTCCAAGACCACCTCCATCAGCATCCCGTCCCGGCGTCGTTTCACCTTTGTCCAGAAGCCTGTCTGCCCAGAGCCAGCAGCGCTCGTTGAAGTCCTCTGTCTCTACGCCGCAACCACAGCAAGGAAACTTTGCTGCCTTCTCCCCACAACGTGCTGCCCCAGCACCACCGAGAGCTCCACCCCCAATTCCACAGGAAATCTCAGAACCACCAGAAACTGGCACACGGATGCAAGTCACCCCGGAGAAGATCCTCCATAAAACACCACAAGCACCACCACCACCGCCAACACCACCAAAGGCTCACCGTGAAGCCCCACCTGTGCCACCAACCAAGAACAACCAACAGCCAGTGCGTGATCCACAACAAGCAGCACTCGCTGCCCAGCGTAAGAAGGAGGAGAAGAGGAAAAGAAACCAGCAGGTGTACGCCAAACTAGCCACCATTTGCACAGAAGGTGATCCTTCAAAACTCTACAGAAACCTGACCAAGATTGGCCAAGGCGCGTCCGGTGGTGTGTACACCGCCTACGAACTTGGCAGCAACCTCAGCGTGGCCATTAAGCAGATGAACCTCGAACAACAGCCCAAGAAGGAGCTCATCATCAATGAAATCCTCGTCATGCGTGGATCCAAACACAAGAACATTGTCAACTTTATCGATTCCTACTTGCTCAAGGGTGACCTGTGGGTCATTATGGAATACATGGAGGGTGGATCATTGACCGATGTCGTTACCCACAGTGTGATGACTGAAGGACAGATTGGTGCTGTGTCGAGGGAGACTTTGATGGGGTTGAAGTTCTTGCATTCCAAAGGTGTCATTCACAGAGATATCAAGTCCGACAACATTTTGCTCTCTTTGACTGGTGACATCAAGTTGACCGATTTCGGCTTCTGTGCCCAGATCAACGAGGTCAATTTGAAGAGAACCACCATGGTTGGAACCCCATACTGGATGGCTCCTGAGGTCGTTTCTAGAAAGGAGTATGGTCCAAAGGTTGATATATGGTCCCTTGGCATCATGGTTATTGAGATGATTGAAGGTGAGCCACCATACCTGAACGAGACCCCATTGAGGGCACTATACCTCATCGCCACCAATGGCACACCGAATTTGAAGGAGCCAGACAACCTGTCGGACACCATTAGAAAGTTCTTGAGCTGGACTCTCCAGGTTGATCCTGAACAGAGAGCTGATGCCAACCAGTTGTTGAATGATCCTTTCATCTTGGAAGCTGACAATGTCAGCTCATTGGCACCATTGGTGAAGATTGCGAGACTCAAGAAGATTGCTGAGCAGAATGAAGAAGAATGAATGAGCCTTCATGGTCCTGCATTGTTTTGCTCAGTATAGTAATGATAATACTAGGACATAATGAGTATGCTGTGCACAAAGCAGATGTAGGCTACATATTTTCCATCATTACGGTATAATACAATTCAACAACCTTGGGAGGTTGCTGGGCACCTGATAGCACCTCCAATGCAAATAATAAACACAATATCAAAAAACTCCATATCCATTAATATCCCACTCCTCAATCACTCTCCCATGACCTTGAATGGTCATCGTCTTCATCCTCTGCCACCCCTCCCCTCGTTTGCACGAAGAACATGGTGGCATCCTTGTTCCCAATGTTGACAAACTGATAAAAGTTGCCCATAGGAACTTCCAGACTGCACCCTCTCTTAATGACGAACGTTGTTCCTGACAACGTCACCTCGACAATCCCAGACACGCAGTGGAAGACAAAATATGTCGTATCAGTGCTCTTCATTGACTTGACACCGCCTTTCGGAATCAGCATCATTCCCGCGGCGATAAACTCCCTGTTTTTATCGAACAGGATGGCAAGTTTGAAGTTATCCTGGTCAGTGACAATTGAATTGGAGAAGTTCTCTGTACCTGGCGCCCAAGCGACAAGTCTCTTTGATTTTGTCTCAGACCCATGGCCTTCATAGGCATCAACTTTGATGAAACCAGATCTCATCCACTCTGAACCACGGATTTTACCATCCTGGGCCTTTCTCTCTTCTTGGTCATCCTCCCCAGATTCCTCCATCTCTTCAACAATCTTCGTAGGCAGTCTTGGTCTCTTTCTTGCTCGGGCAGTAAGTTTCTTTGGAAGCGGGTTAGATTCCTCCCCATCCTCATCCTCATCAGAAATGTGAATAGCGGGTCTTATTCTGCCGCCACGAGCTTTTGAAGGAGCTCTTGAGTTGGCCCTCGAATGCACTCTGGAGGGTCTTCTCGATGGGGCTCTTGACACGGGCACTGGTTCATCAACCGTAATGACCTCCTTCACTGTGGGAAGCTCGCTGCCCCTCTTCTTCTCATAAACAACTTTTTCGTTTCTCCAAAAAGCCAATGGTGCAATTCTAACACGCTGTGGTCTTTGACGTAGCACCTCACCGGTTTTTATATCGCGGATAACTGAAGGCTGGCGAGACCGCTGTTCCTCTTGCAGCTCCTCGATGGCAAATCTGTGACTTCCGCCCCTGCTGTTCGCATTGGGTGAAGCGGCCCTGGATCTTTGGAACTTGTTGTTGCGGCCATTCTGTGAGATCTTTGGAGGCAACATTTGTCTTGCATTGGAACGGGAACGGGCTGGTGGTGATGAGGCCTTGTGCCTGTTTTTCTGAGCGCGAGCCTTAGCAGCCTCATATTCATGGTCGCTTTCGTCGTCATCCAAGACCGGTTCCTCCTCACTGATATCAAAGTCATCCTCTTCAGCAGGAAGTGACTTCTCATTTGAGGCATCGCTTTCACTAGCAACGGACTCAACAGAGACATTCTTAGGCTGCTGGTAATCGTCATCCGAGTCTTCAGGGGACCCATCATCACCTGTAGTGTATGTATCTTGGGTATAATTCCTGGCATCATTGACTCTATTCAATGCCACCTGCTTGGATAATTTGGCGATCTTCTTTGAGGAAGGCTGGAGTGGGGAGTTGAGCATGGAGTTGAGCGGTGATTCGACATGATGTTCTCTTCTGGAGCGGTCCCGTGGTGTCTTTTCACCGCGTCTGATAGATCTGCTGGACGATGACCTCACTGTGGTATTTCTCTCAAGCTCCTGGAATCTCTGCTGCAGCGTTTTGTTAGCTCTCGATTTATCGTACTCGCTTTCATCACTGGAGACAAACAGCTTCTCCCCAGTGCGGCGCTGCACAGTTTGTGGCCCTCTGGGCGCGATATGAGGTAACTCGGGTCCAAATGACATATCGAATCTCTCGTCTTCATCGCTGTGTACATTGATCTCCTTGATGATACTCTTGGATTCCTCATCGATCTCCATTTCATCCTCCTCATCGGATTGTAACATCATGGGCTGTTCGTGGGCGTCTGTGAATACATCGTCGTCACCAGGGGCAGAGGGCCTTGACCGGAGAGGCGATCTTAAAGGGGATGGTCTTGGCGGTTGTGCTGTTGCTGATGTGGGTCTCGACGAGGCTGGGAAAATAACTCTGCCGTTCTCGAACTGTGATGTTTGCTGGGACCGTTTGGCAATTGGTCGTGTCCCCTGCTGAACGATATTGGTCTGCGTTGTGGGGACAGGATCGTCCCGGAAGAAATCGTCAATGTCCTCCATGTCGTTCTGGTCTCGTATCACGTTGTCTCTGGCCGTGAGACCTGTCTTACGTGATCTCACGCCAATCTCCGAGAAGTCCATGATGCCTCGCTAAGCTATGGGATGGCTGCTGGAATAAGGGCGTTTCTCAGGACCGGAGCAAAATAAAAAAAAACAAAACACAAGCACAAGAGTTAGAGTACGATCCCGCTTAGTGAAAAATATTTGTCTGTCGCGGGGGCAAGAGTGTGAGTGCACGCAGCAATCGTAGTCTTCAGGTTGTGAGAAGGCTCAACTGGCGGGCAAAGCGCTTTGTTGTGATTTATCTGTTTGTTTGTTTTGATTTTGTCACAAGAGCGCGACTACCGGAATTCAAAAAAAAAAAGAATCTAGGTAGTATATACACGTGACATCACGTGGTAAAGTACTGTGCTGGGATTCGGATTTTTTTTGGGGCGCGTCTTTCTTTTTTTTTTTTTTTTTTTGAAACTTTCGGCAGGTAAAGGCCGTACGCGGGTTGTTTTGATCGTGATAGAGAGAGAGCCAACCCACTGGTCGTCAGCTGGGACAGAGAAGTGACTACAAGATGCCTGCTCAGATACTGAAAGAGGCTCTGGCCAGGTCCGAGGCCAAGTTTAGACAGCTACCACCTTTGATCCAAAAAGTTTTGCTGCCTGGCGCCCTCTTGGCGCTATTGATACTGACTTTGACGGGTGCGCCCGGCACCACGGATACTGTGAGTGTCATTGACCAATTCATCACGTCGACGCGTGCTTATAGCCCAAAGGACAACCTGACAACGACTTTTCTTGATTACGACAGGGACAATGTGAAGTACATTTACCCGGAGGTTATCAATGCCCTGTACGACAGAGTGGACAAAGACGCGGTCAACTGGGACAAGTACGCGTATGTTCTCTATGCCACTTCGAAGTCTCACGTGTGCAACGCAATGATGATTATGGCGGAGCTCGACAAGCTCAAGTCGAGGGGCAAGAGAGTCATCCTCGTGCGCAGGGAGTTTTTGGACAAGTCCCACGAGGATTACGACGAGAGCTTGAACGAGCTCGCTGCCAAGTACAAAGTGCACTTGAAGCCCGTCGAGATTACGCAGCTGTCCAAAGGATCCTACTGGACGTCGTCTTTCACCAAGCTTTTGGTGTTCAACGAGGTTGAATACGACCGTGTCATTTACGTCGACTCGGATGCGATGATTGTCAAGAACATGGACGAGTTGTTCTTCCTCCCACCGGCCCAGTTGGCCAGTACTTCGGGCTATTGGCTGCTTCCAAGCCGTTACAACAACGCGGACCGCACCACCAAGTATCAACCGGAGGATTACAACTTCAACCCAAGAAATCAAGAGGAGAGACTCGCTGATATTAACAACATTATCGCCGAGAATGTTGACCCATGGCTGAACAAGGATGGTCGTTTGGAGATCCTAGAGGAGAATGACGCAGACTTGAACAACAAGATTAAAGAGAAGAATTTTTACAACAACTTGTACAACAAGTTGCCAAACTTCCCCTTTGTCACTGAGTTCTCCTTCACTTCGATCATCCTGGTCATCCAGCCATCGACTGAACTGTTTGAACGTGTGCAAGACTCGTTCAAGGTGAGAAACGACAATGACTACGACATGGACATGTTGAATTTCTATGTGTTCAAGCTGTCCGAAGGTATCAAGAGACAGCAAGCCATTGACCCAGCACAGTTGAGCCTCGGTGACATTGTCCACGTTGACACAAAACCAATCAGAGAGAAATCGTTGGACATTCCAGACTTCCTCATGATCCCTCATTACGTTTATGGAGCCTTGACCTCCGAGTTCAACGTCAACACGGACCACACGTCGTTCCTTGCGGACCCATTTGACCAGCCATTCATTGCCCATTACAAGCCAAAGAAGGACTCCCGTGGTGTGGTTACCAAGAGAGCGTACTTTGACTACAGTGGCTTCGAGGACCAAGCCGAATGGTTTGTCGACAAGGTGAAGTACTTCCACTTCAGTGACTCTCCAATCCCAAAAGCATGGATTGCACAGGACCCGAAGAACAGTTACATGGCCAACAGAGCCCGTTGTGCATCTCACTATGAGAACTTGCACGACACTGGAAACGTCAAGCCAGGCAGAAGAACTGACGATTGCTCTGGCGGTCTCATTTGGGAGAACATTCACAAAAACTTCAAAAAGATGAGAAAAGAGGTTTGCGGTTTAGACTTGGTTGTCAACAACAACCCTTACGGCGAGATCAACTAGAGGTTGAGTAAAACGTAAAAAAAAAACAACCGTGTTCATTCAATACAGAATCCACCTTTTTTTTAGGTCTTGGTGGTAGCAGATTCAGCCTCCTCTTTCTCCTCTTTTTCCTTCTTCTTCAACTCTGCCAATCTGAGCGCCTCATCGTTGATTTGCTTAGTGTCACGGACAACCTCATTGTAGAAACTCTCAATTCTGGACCCGACACCAGTTTGCAATGCCTTGTTGAAATACTTGCTGACACCCAGCTTCTTGTCCAACTGTTCCGATTTCTCAGTCACCTGGTACTTCGTCTCGACATCGCTCAAGAACTTGGTGAACTTTTCGCTAATGCCATGCTCCTTGTCATAGCTGACTGCCTTTTGCAGCAAAGGATCAGACAAGACATAACCTTGGGCCAAGTATTCGGCAAACACGGCAGACTTAGGCTTGGCCTCCTGGTCAATGTCACCTGCTCCAACAGCGTACCCTTCCGCACTGGTCTTGGTGTCAATATGACCGACCGGCTTGATGTGCGACTCAACCTCGGCCGGCTTCTCGACAAAACCTGGAGGACCCTCTGTGCCCACGACATTCTTACCCGCGCCAGGTGCCTCGACAAACTCGAGCACCTTGACATGGCCGCCATTCAACTCGGCACCGTCGAGCAGCAATGCCGTGCTCTTGGCCTCCGCGTTGGCAAAGACAACCAAAAACACCTTCTCATTGTCAGAGGCACTCAGTTTGAGCGAGTCGTCGATGCGCTGGATCTTGCCGCAGAAGGAGAAGAACTGTTGGATTTGTGGGACAGTGGTGCCAATTGGCGCAGACGCTTGGATTGAAGTCATTTTGCGTTGTGGGAAATTTTGGTTGGGGGAAGGGAAATCATAGGAAATAAGCAAGGGTTTTAAATACATGGGCAACGTTGCTATTTTATTAAAAATAGCTAAAAACCTTTCATTGCCGCTGGAACGAATGTTCAAACACGTTTCATTGTTCTTGCTGTTCTTTGTTAATTGGTTAAAATGTGTCATTTATGCACGTTGCAGTCATCATTCTCTACAATCAAGTCCCCAAAGATGCTATGAAATACAGTAAAAAGGTCTAAATGAGGGTGTCGCCAAGTGCACACTTGGCAACAGCGACACCGGCACTGATGGTGTCCAAGACGTGGTGGTCGGCAGTCGCGAGATCAGGGTTGCACTCGACAATGTCCAATGCAATCAACTGACCAGACTCGGCGACTCTCTCAGCGACAAAGAGACCCTCTCTCAAAGTGAGCCCGCCCCTGACCGGGGTACCAGTGGCTGGCACAAACAGTGGGTCCATCGCGTCAACGTCGTAACTCAAGTGGATCTTGGTGTTGGTACCACCAATTGCCTCGATCGCCATTTCGACAACCTTGCTGATGCCGTACTTGTCCACATGGTACATGGAGAATGCAGCGATGCCATGCTCTCTGAGGATCCTTCTCTCGCCTGCATCAACGTCCCTGAGCCCGATGTAGGCAATCTTGTTTGGCTTGAGCAACGAGGGCACCCAATTGAACTGGGGTGGTGTGTTGGCCTTGTCGAGACCCATTAGAAACGCAACAGGGCAGCCGTGCAGGTTGCCGGATTCCGTCGTTGACGCGGTGTTGATGTCGGCATGGGCGTCGATCCACAGGACACCAGCGTCTGGGTGTTGGGCCAATGTGGCGGACACAGTGCCAATGGCGATCGAGTGGTCGCCTCCCAAAGTCACTGGCAACGCGCCTTGGGCCAACGAGTCCCTGACAGCGTCGTGGATGAGCTTTGCAGCGTCAGACACAAGCTGCGGGTTCTTGCAATTGTCATGGACGTCCTGACCCTTGCCCGCCAGCTTCAAGGCTTCAAAATCGGTGCCTGCCAATGGTTGGCTAACAGCGGTGGTCCAGCCCAGCTCGTCAATGGTGCCTTGGATTCCGTGTCTGATGAGATATCCAGGACCTTTTTCGACACCGGATTTCGGTTGGCCGCCAGAGAAGGGGGCCAGCACCAAGGTGGCTTGCTTGGAAGGATAGTGCTCGTAGCGGGGCGTTTGCTCAAATTGGAACGACATTTGTTTTTAGGTGTTGTTTGTTGACCAGAGGACCGCCAGAAAGTGCGAAACCATCGTCTTAAGTACTTGTGTTGGGGGGCGAAAGCGGACCTGTCGCTGTTGCCTGGACTTTACTGTTGTTGATCGTTAAGTACTAGAGAAAGCGAGCGGGCATCAAATTTATGGCCGGGTAACCGAAGCCCGCGATCCAGCCGGCGGGCAATTTTCTGCCCTGCCAATTACAGGCGAGGCTCCAACAAAAGATTATATGCAGGTTAGGTTGATTGATCGGGAGTGGAGAATAACGAGATCTCAGTGTCAAATAGATAAAAAAAAACATTGAATGTTGCAACTATTCTCTAACGTTTTTGCTCAAGCACATTTTTCTTTGGTCAAAACCCTCTATGATAGTCCCTATTTATGCCTTCTTCTCCAGCAGTTGCCAGTGCAAATCAATATCCTTGCCGCAGCTTCCGGCCAAGTCGCAACCCCTCAGGTCAACGACGAAGTCGCCCTGGACGAAATGGGCATCGTCCTCCTCTTTCTGCACTGAGGAGTAGACACTGGCGATGGTTCTCTGTGGAATCAAACCTGTACGGGCCAAATACACTGGGTGCCATTGCAAGATGTGTAGCAATGAGCTCTCAATGCTCTTGTTGAAGCCGTTGTACTTTCTGAATAACGAATCCGACCAAAACTCGAGCAGCGACTTGGCAAAAAAAGTGTTTTGCAAAATGAACGAGTCGGTGTTCAGGTCGCCCTCGGCCTGCGTGATGATAAGGTCCACGTCAGTCGCCTTCTGGTTCTTGTAAGTGTGGATGATGCCGTGTGGCGGGATCAAGGGCTGGTCGCGCAGTAAAACGGGCTCCAACGCCTCAGGCGCCAGGATGTACTTGAGCAAGTCGACCTCATATCTCATGATCAAGGAATCTTCTGCCAGGTACCAGAAGTACTTGGCGTCAGGGAACGCGTACATGGCGTTTCTCAAGATGTACAACTTGGCAATCTTCTTGTAATCATTCTTCTCTCCCATTTGCAACAGCGGCAGGAACTCCTGCAGCCAGCGCACATAGATACCGTACCCGTGCTCCTGTGCGTAGTTGACTCTGTTTTGAACAAGCTTGGTCAAGTGGGACAACTCGTTGGTTTCGAAATCAATGCCAGAGACAATGACAACTTGGGGCGACTTAGGCCCATCGAATTTTTGGCGGCCGTGCTGGAGGAACGCCGCTTTGATCGGCGCCATCTGGTTCGTCTCATCGGTCAACTTGCTCGACGACTTCTGGTCATTGGTCAACGGTGGCGGCTCCACGAACGCATATCTCTTGCTGCCCAGTTGGTCCACTGTGTAATCAAAGAGCGAATCAACGCCCATTTCTCTCAGGAACGGCGCATGCTCGATGGCAGGGAAGATAAGCGGGCTTTTGGTGAGGATATCCTCGCCAAAAAAAGAGTGATGGGTGACCTGCGTCGCAGTTTGCTTGCCAAATGTGAACTTGGGCGTTGACGACGGCAACAGCGACCAAATCAGCAACACCAGAGCGCAGACCCCCGCTGCAACGCTGCAGATGCGTTTCGAGTGGCGTCTGAAGAGCAGGACCCAGCGATTCTGCCGTTGTGGCTTGAACTTGGAGTTGTAAGGCAGCTGCATTCGGTGCCTTTTCTTGTTTTGTCAAAAAAAGGGGCGGGCAACGGCCAGTGTTTTGATTTGGTTCAATTTTTTTTTTTTTTTAGCCACACGGAAAGTTGATGGCTTTCTGAAGAGGCCATGCCATATTCGCGAACATAAAAGTGATGAGAGGGCCTTTTGCAAGTGGCGGGAGCGTTGGTCCAAAAAAGAACTCAGGGCTTCCAAATGGGACAAATCGCCGCCACTGTACTGCTCTTCTTGTGGGAATACTGGTTGGTCCTTATTTTTTTTTTTTTTTTTTTTTTTTAATTACCTTCCTCTTTTCCTCCGCGTCACACACTTACTCAAGAACTACAAACTAAGATCTGACACTTAATCAGTCATAACTCATTCCATCCAAACAGTTTAGTTGCTCTTGACTTTCTTCACGGACTCCTGGTCGTTCGTGTCCTCCTCGTCGCTGTCACTCTCGCCGCCGTCGAGCAACCGCTTCTCCCTTTCACCCTCGACACCGGCCTCCATCCGTCCTGTGAGCCACTCATTGACCTCGTCCTGGAGAAGAGTCAATCTTGCTCGCAGCACACTCAGCGGGTTTCCTTGGTCCAACTCGGACGGTCTGTCCTTGTCGACTTGGCCGGCGTTCAGGACATACGCCGACGGACCCGTCGTTGTGCCGTTGGTCGATAGCTGCGCCACTGGCACAGTGGCAGTGTCGAACTCCTTCACCAGATCGCCATATCTGTAAGTTCCTTGCGGCTGTAACTGACTCATCTCTGCTTCACGCTCTCTCTCTGCTTTATGATGTAGAAAGGCGATGTGCTGAAACAATTCCGGGAATAAATTCTCCCCCGGTTCTGGGCTCCTCACACATAAAAATTTTCCAAACTTTTCAACACAAAACGGACAAGGGCGGCAAGTGCAAAGGCAAGATACACGCTGCTGCTGACACGATACGATGCCAGGCCAATCCTACCTTGTCATCGACAACTCCCTCGTGGAGTCGATCACCGAGCTCGCTAAGATCATTGACCACTACAACCCGGACGCCGAGTACGAGGCCAAAGTGAGCTCCTACGCCGTCCCACCGACCGATGATGAGGAGGACCCAGAGTTTGACGCTGAGTTGTTCACCGAATTGACCGCCGTGGCGCCACTGTTTGCGGCCATTCCAGATAAAGAGCTCGAGTCTGTCGCCAACTTGACCATTGGTATCCTGTCCTTTGTCGACTCTTTTGAGACCTTGGCGCTTGATTTCATTGCCCAGTTGGTTGCCGTGCTAGATCTATCCACTTTGAGCAAGAAGAACTACACCCGTGCCATTGCCACACTCTCCATCATCTCCAACGTGTTCAACAACGTGCCTCAGGAGAATAATGACTTCAAGAACAGGCTGTTTGCGCTCATTCTGAACATTGTCGAGCAAATCAAGACCCCAGAGCTACTTGTCTCGGTGGACGCCCCAGAGTTGATCTCCACCAGTGAACCACTCCTTGTCAAGTATGCAGAGCTGGTGGCCCCAGTCGAGGAGTCCAAATCCTTGCATGCCTTGCTAGCGGCTTCCAAGATCAACGGGTCCCAGGAAATCTTGAACAAGTACTTGATCCAGTCACTAAACTCTCAATCCCAAATCGACCTCACTCACATCACTACCCAATCATACAACTCCCCAGTGGCGCAGCTCATTGCGCAATACCAGACCTTGCCAGCCAAGGAGTTTGCCCCAGTGCTGGCCCAATCCACCATCGAGGGCTTGGACGCGCCAGCTGTCGTCCTCAAGAACAAATACATCACTCTCGCCAACATCACGCTCACATCAGAAGCCATCATCCCATACTCGACGCTCTCTGAGAAGCTGGGCGTCGAGTCCGCTGCGCTGGAGAGATTCCTGATCAGCGCCATCAAGGCCCAAGTTGTTGACGCCAAGCTGTCACAAGTGGACCAAGAACTGAAGGTCTATTCGACCAAGCTCGTCACCAAACAACTACACAAGGATGACTGGACTGAGATCAAGGGATTGTTGGCCAACTGGAAGGCCAAGGTCAAGGATGTCAAGGCGTTGGTTGAGAGTGCCAAGACGAGAGTCGTTAAGGGCGCTTAAATAACCGGCTGTCGAGTCTCATGTACAATAATGTAAAAACTTGGGCTACCCGCCCTCATTTCGAAGTTCCCGTAGTGTTAATCTCAAATAGACACCCAGGGGGAGTAGACTTTTTTTTTTTAAAAACTTAACCCCAAACGAGAACAAAACCATTTTTTACGAAACTAGGTAGCACTCATATATACAGAGAATCTAAAAGGTCTCACTCAACTGGTGCCTTAAAAGAGAAAAAAAAAAGTAAAAAAATGGTGCATCCTAAGAGGTTCGAACTCTTGCTCCTTACGGAACCCGATCTTGAGTCGGGCGCCTTAGACCACTCGGCCAAAGATGCGGCTGTTGTGTGGTTGGTTTTGGTGAAGGAGGTGACCTGACCTGAGGGAGGCTTATAGAAAACACCGCGGATGCCGCCTAAAGATTGAGGAACGCCACCTTTTAAAATCCAGAAGAGGGTTAATTATGCAGTTATCAGTGTTCAAAGGCTACGAGTGTTGTATCTTTGGGAGCCTGTAATTTTCATAATACTGGTCAAATTTCACTCAAAAGCATTGTTTACTTTCCTAGTGCTTATCTAAGAAACGCGTTCCCCCTTTCTTCTTTTTTTTTTTTCTTTGACGCGTCGCGAGGAAGGTACAACGCCTTTCCATGCAGATAAATTACATGGAAATTGTTCCTTCGAAAGGGCGGCCAGACCCTACCATGCGTTATTCGCCAATGCGTCGCCTGCTTCAATAAAATTTTAGTCTCTTTGTTTTTGTTTCCTTTCTTCTAATTTGCCCCGTTGAGAGAGCAAATCCTGGCCCATGTCCTTCACCATTCATAACGACTTGCAGCACTGGCTGATCGATCTCAAGGCGTCGGAGAGCACATACCGCGCTGAGTTGCAGAACCTGTGCCTTGTTTCGCCAACAGGAACTCAACTCGCCAACATCCATGCCGAGTTGAACAGGTTTTTGTTTGATGGGTTTGACTCTGAAGGCTATGTCAAGTGGATTGAGAGAAGTTTCATCCCACTCTATGACCACTACGTTGACAAGTACAGACTGTCAAAAGACATGATTGACCTTGAGAAAGAGCTCGCCAGGGCCCCTTTGCTGCGAGTTGGGGAACAGCACAAAAAGTTGGTCTCTTTGAGTCAGTTCACACCTGCCCTGACCAACACAGTCAGAGCAGTTGATGAACTCTTGAGAAAAGCCCGGTATGCACAGGAAAGAGAAAACAGGAAGCTGGACTCGAGTATGCTTTGGTTTGGGGAGGTCACCGAGTTTGACGGTGAGAGAACGCTGCAATATTTCAAAGATGCCGACGTTGTTGACAGAGACTACTTTGAACTCGGGGGAGAGCTTGTTGAGATCTTTGCGCTGAAACAGGACCAGATAGCCATCTGTTCCATGAGAAAGCAAGGGGGTAGATCGCTGATATTCCCCCTGTTGAAGGTCAACGAGTTTGCCCTCGAGCAGAACGACACCGAGGCGATAGTCATCACGCAAGGCGAGCTTGCCATGGAGTTCAGATGCCCAGATGAAGACCAAATGAGAAGATGGAACCACATCTTTGGCAGTCTTCACCGTCTGGAGAACGACTTTGTCTCCAAACTCGAGCATTTGAGCACCTTGAGAACCAATGAAGGCTGTGGCTTTGTCCAGCCAACACCAAACCCTGCTCTAAGAACATCATCAGAAATGACAACCAGTGACGAGTCAATGGTGGATTCTTTCTCACTTTCTCCAATCTCCTCAGACAAGTCTCCAGTGATGGATGCCTCTTCTTTGACCTTATCAATTCCAGAAACTGAGAAAAGATTTGTCTCCCTGGAGGAAACAGTACAGTCATCCACTTCGGATTTGCAGCAGATACTTGAGAAGTATACATCTCCATTCGAAATTGAGAAACCATTGAAGAAGAAGAAGACGATGAAGTCACTCTTTAGCCTCTTCAAGAAGTCCAAAGCTCCTGAGTTTGAAATGGTCAAGACGAAGAAGAGTGAGAAGGTGGAGAAGCCAAGGGATCAACCCCAACCGAGTGCTTCTGAAGCGACATTGTCCACTGCCGCTGTCTACAGTGCTCCAGTGAACTCCCAACAACAACAACAACAACAACCTGCATTGCTGCAACCTACTGATGATTCGTTGCCTGAGGTTGCTCTGCGCCCAAAGGAGTCGATGGCCTCATTGAATCGAAACATCAGCAAACTCACCATTAACACCACCTTGTCCACATCAAGCAGAAATATTGAATGCACTGACCTTCCCTCCCCATTTAGTGCATCTAGTGAGGCTGCTACGGCGACGCTGACTCCAACTGAGGAGGTTATTCTTGCCACTTCAAACATCATCAATGTCTTCAAGAACAATCTCATCTTGTCGCAATGGAACAAGAAGACCAATCGTTACGAGGTTGTCGGTCCTCAAAATGAAACAGCTCAACGATCGCTCAAGTTTCTGGCATTGGACACCTCGAGGCAGTTTTACATGGCTTTCTACTCTGAGTCACAGATTCCTGAATTATTGGTTCCGTTGACTAACAAGCTAACAAGTGTCACGCGAACCAATGGCAAAGATCTTCAGGTCAGGTGCTTGAAATCTGTTGAATCCAGAGAGTCCATCACACTGACCATCAGAACGAGACAAAGCGCAGTGTGTTCAGATATCCAGGAGCAAATCACCAAGGTTATCAGCTACGCCCACAGTCGCGCCAATCCAAGCATTTCCACCAGTGCGTCCTACGAGTCTGTATTTGACAGACACCCATCCAATTCGACGACGATGACCTCGCTCTCTGAGATTGTCTCTTTGGGGAACCCTAAGATGGGCATGACGCCGGCATCTGCCCATAGCATGTTCAGCAAAGGCAATGGGAGCTCGTTAACAGTCAATAGCAGTTTTGACCACCTTCTTCTCCGCCCGGAGTTGCGGGTTGTCCTGCACAAGCTTGACCAAGACGAAGAGACGTATCTGCCCGTCTCGCATGCGACTGTGACCGTATACTCCAACGTGGCCAACCCAGAGTTGACCAAGTTTGAGATTGATTACGTTGAGGATGAGAGACAGGAGTTTATGGAGGTTACTGTGAAGGCGACGCAGTGCCAAGCAGTGAATGACACTGGCTTGTCGTTCAGCTGTATCGGTGACCGTGGCGAAGTGGAGCAGTACATTTTGGCCTTTGCGAGCAGGATGATGCGGGATGACATTATCGAGATGCTGGGGTCCCTCGCCATTGCGTGAGCAACTGAGATTTAAATTATAATTATTGCATTGAATCGATAAAACTGTATTTACAAGGATCTATGGTCTCTCCTCAAAGGCCAAGATTGCGGCACTGGAGATGTTTCTTCTAATGTCCTGATAGTCGACATCGTGGGTGTCATCAACTTCACCCCATCTTTCCGTCTGGTAGATGATTTCCAAGGTGGCAGAGCGGGCAATCTCCTCCAGGGGCTTGTGGATGCCAATGTCATGGAACTGCTTGCTCTTGCTCAACACCACCAACAGGCCACAGATTAAGGACTTGGCTGACAGGGTGACCTTCTCCAGGGCAACGAGGTCAAAATAGTTCAACTGGTTCAAGAACTGCGTCACTTTAGCCCTGGTCTCTGGGGTCTGAGTGTTTCCCCTCAGTCCGTCCCTGTCAGAATCGAGGTAGGTCAACTTGACATCGAGCACCTTCTCAATGTCAGCGATGATTGGTCTGTAGGTCTCCTCTTGCGCCTGGCGCAGAGTGCCCTCGTACTCAGCCTTCGGGGAGAACACGAGCAGCGTGTCAGTGTCGAGGTAGCGCAGGAGGTCCTCGATAATGGTTGCCCTGTCACCAACTTTGACGGCGACAGTTGGATCAGCGGAGGCCTCCAAGTCAATGACTCGCGACATGAGCGAGGTCAGTGGCAAAGAGTGAGGCTTGATGTTCAAGTTTGACAGGGAGGCCCACTCGTGCTTGATAAGATTGGCGAGGATGGGTCTCGAAGTTGGAATAGCCAATGGGTGTCCCAACGGAGTGCGCAAAGGTTTGGAATCCAGTTGGATTTGCAACTTGTCGTCGATGGTGTGGACATCAACCTCGTCCCAGAACTTGGTCAGGGTCTTGGACAGTCTGTTCGACTCGGAGACGACATTAGATTCGACGGTGGTGTCTCTTCCGAGAGGCGCAGCCGAGTAGAATCTGACAGGCAGCCTGGCCCTGATAAAGGTAGTTCTGAGCATCTTTGGCCTGTGGGTTAGCCTGGATAAAGGTGTTGTTGATCTTTTTCCACAAAAAAAAAAGGAGATATAGCTTTATAGAGTGCTGCAACAACAACAACCACAACAGCAAAAGCACAAAAAAAAATAACGGAGAATGAACACGGAAGCAATACAGAACATGTTCCTGGAAATGGACAAGCAGCTGAAAACGCAGAGTGCCGCTTTGCAGCAGGTTTCTGCGCAGATCACACAGACCGAGGCAACATCGAAAGTGCTCAAGGCGACTGTCGCCGAGATCAAGGAGTCGCAGCCCGAAGGAGGACACGTTTGGGAAGGCGTGGGCAAAGTGTTTGCGCTGACCCCGGTCGATGAATACACAAAGAAGCTCGAGGCACAGGAAAAGGAGACCTCTGCGAGTTTGAAGCCGTTGCAAGTGAAGCGAGACTACCTCAAAACAAGTGTCGAGACGACGGCAAAGTCCATGCAGCAAATCCTCACGGGCAGATCGTCATAGGTAATACAAAAAAACGAATTCACTAGTTATTATTAAATATATCGGGTATGATTTATCATACGGCACTGTATCCACCCCTCTCGTGTGCGCCAGTCACTCTCTGGACAACCTCCACCACAAGACTAGGTAGCGACTTGAGCGCGTCGAAAAAGTCATGTGCCGCGTCCTGGAAGTCTGCCGGTGTTCTTGAGCTCGACAGCCATGCGGTGAAGACGACGTAGACACCAATGGCCAGCACGGCAATGATAAACAGCCAGGTGAACCAGCCCCAGGAATCGTCATCCTCGGCACCGCCATCCTTTGGCGGCACAGGGACCTCTTTATTGGTCTTCAAGCAGGCAGCCGGTGTCTGCCAGTTCAGATTGAGCTGGGAAACGCCATCCCAGGCGACATCAATGCCGTCATTGTCGCCACTCTCGCCGCAATGCAGTTGCAGATGCGCATTGATGGCATTGGTTCCCCAGCTGGTCTCGTCCAGGTCAATTACAACGTCCGTGTCGTTGGCATCTTGCACTTTGTAACCCAGTCCGTTGCCAAACGCAATCACCTGCGTCTTAATGGCCTCCTGGCCCGGCATCAGCACCTCCTGCACACCGCACAGCTGCGCGTGCTTGGGACACTCTGGCGCAAGCTCGTCCGCCTGGTCGCACAGATTCAAATACCAGGTGAACTTGGTCTGTGAAGGCGGAGTGTCGTGTGTTTCAGTGTTGGCAGTCACCGTGGTGAACACCTCCTTCAACCGATACTTGTCCAATTGGTCCCTGGAGCAATCCAAAGAGTGCGCAGAAGGAAGCACACTGAGCGATAGCAGCACTGCTGTAGCAAAACTGTGCCACGATTGCGAGAACTGCATTTTTGTTATGGAGTGTCTTATCAGTGGCAGTTGGAGTGTTTGTGTGGTTGGCAATGGAACAAACAACAATGTCCTGTCCCTTCCCCCACTGCGAAAGCCCAATTTATCACAGTGCCCTAATAGCCTGACAGGAATCAGTCATGTGATGGAGAATATAGCCCTAGGACCTTCCTGAGAAAAAAAAAGGAAAAAGACAGTTCAACACCCATACATTTTCGCACGCCAACCACCGCAAATTTCAAACGTCACAGCCAAGAGAAAAAACAGCCACCTAATAACACCCACACACCTCAGAAGAACTCCTCCCTCCCACTGTTGATGAAAAATTATAATCTCGAAAATCCCTTGCAAGCACCACCAAAACAACTACAGTCAAAACAGAAGCAATGGTCCGTTACGCTGCCACCGCCACTAACCCAGCTAAGTCTGCCTCCGCTCGTGGTTCCTACTTGCGTGTCTCCTTCAAGAACACCAGAGAGACTGCCCAGGCCATCAACGGCTGGGACTTGGAGAAGGCCCAAAAGTACCTATCTCAAGTCGCCAAGCACGAGAGAGCCATCCCATTCAGAAGATACAACTCTTCCATCGGTAGAACTGCCCAAGGTAAGGAGTTTGGTGTCACCAAGGCCAGATGGCCAGCCAAGTCTGTCAAGTTCATCCAAGACCTATTGACCAACGCTGCCTCCAACGCTGACGCCAAGGGTTTGGACTTGACCAAGTTGTACATCTCCCACATCCAAGTCAACCACGCTCCAAAGCAAAGAAGAAGAACTTTCAGAGCCCACGGTAGAATCAATGCCTACCAATCCACCCCATCCCACATTGAGTTGTTTGTCACCGAGAAGGAGGAGGCTGTTGCTAAGGCCGCCGAGAACACCGTTGCCAAGTTGTCCTCCAGACAAAGAGGTAGATTGGCCACCCAAAAGCGTATTGCTGCCTAAATTTAGAGAAATCATTATTATGGGTTCAGAATTATGTGGTAATAAGTTTTGGTGTTTAATGTACAGAAAAATCTTTTGATACAAATGGGCAAACGTAGAAGGGACCAAGCTGTTTGCTCAAACAGAGCATATTGGTGCCTAATGTTGAGGATCTCGTAGATCGTGGTTCATCAAAAGTCTTGATTGGAACGCATATTTTTGCAATGAAGATAACGGGAACTATCTACAACAAGTCCATAGTGGAATACTTGTCATTGTAAACAACGACTAGTCAATTGGAATGGTATACCAAAGTAAATTCTTGAAAGAAGTCTCTGAGTGGATTGGATCGTTGGAGTGAAGGACAGAAATTCAGACATAGTAAGTTCTTGTTTCTAAAACGTCGCAAAGATCAAGTAGGAGTGGTGCACAGATTGGGCAAATGAGAAACATGATATATCGGTATCAGATTGTAATACACACATCGACCCTCCGCAGCATTAGGTAATTGTCGCAGCCGTTTTGTCCAGCTTCCCAACTTCTGGTGTCAGCGTGCCATGCAGACCCATCACGTAGATGCTCATCAGCATAATGAGACAATGCAGGCCAAAGCAGTAGATGAGGAACAACATTCTGCTTGTCTTGTTGGCGAGGATCGCTTTGGCAAAGCTCAAGAACACACGCTCAAGAGGCGACAATCTCGACGCGACTCGTTGCTGTTCAATCTCACGGAACTTGGCCAAAGGATGCAGCGATTCCTCATAAGTGTCCTGGTTCTCATGGTCAACCTTCTCAAATCTGTTGACGGCACCTCTTTGGAACGATGCCAGGTAACGAGTTCGCTCAAATAACTCGGTGTTGGCCTTCTTCAGCTTGGAGATCTCCAACTTGAGATCGCTGATGGTCAAAGTGCGCTTCTTCAGCTGGCCCTCGAGTTCAATGGTCTTGGAACGGAATCTGTCACGTTGCGATGTGATGATGGGCAGGACAGACGCTGAAGAGTGTTCCTCAGGCTGCTCGGGGATTCCCACCAGGCTTCCCGCGGCAATGGACGATCTTTTGGGGGTCAATGTCGAGATCATACTGACAGTGTCAAAATTGCCATTGGAAATCGTTTGGTCAAACTTGTTGAGCTCAGCTTCGAGCTTCGAGTTGTTTGCAGTGAGTGTCTCGATGGCGTTTGTGGACTCCTCCAATTGCGATTTCAACGAGGCAATCTTCAATTCAAACGTCTCCTGTTCCGAACGGTACTTGATCAACTCGTCACTCAGCTTCTTGTTTCTTGAGATGAGGATCTCGTCCAATTGGCCATGACTTTCTTCTTCGTGACCTTCCTCGTCAGAGTCCTTCTCGTCGCCGAACGAAATGAGACGCAGCGTGTTCAATTCGTTCCTGATCGAGTCGTAGTCGCTCATGTGTTGCACTTTGTCCGACAAATGGGCATTGTCCTGCTGCAACGATGCAATCTTCTGATTCAACTGCTCAAACTTCTTTCTGTCGAGCTTATGCGTGCTCTCCAGTTGGTCCAACTTGTTGACCAGTTGGATGTTGGCAAACTCGATCTCGTTCTGCCTCGACACGTCAACGCTCTCGCCATCCTTCTTCTTGTTCTCAACTTTGCTCTTCTTGAGCTCCGCCATCAGCTCCTCGTTTCTCGCCAGCAGTTGTGTGATTCTCTCCTCTTTCAACTCCAGTTCGTTGTTCATCAAGTCATCTCGCTCCTTGGCAGCGCTCTCCTTGGCAGCCCTCTCTTTGTCGCCACGTTGATCGGCCATTGAATCGCTGGCCTTCAAGATAAAGTCCTCCGAGACTTGACAACGTTTCGTCAGCGAGTCGATCTCACCTTGGTACTGCTTGAGCAGCGTCTTGAGCTCTTTCAATTTGAGCTCATCCGATTCCAATTTCTTGAAATGTTTGGTGTTTGAGGCAAGCTCCTTTCTGCGCTGCACAGATTGGAGTTGCAACTGCTTGATCTCGGCAATCTGTTCACTGAAGCCCACCATATTTGTCTTGCCAAAGGCGTTTGTTCAAAACAGAAATAGAATTATGCTGGTTGATAAAAAGATTTTGACCTCGGCGGTGGCTGACACGGACCCCATGGTCATAACAAGTGTGTCCTGTGTTGACTTGTCAGATAATTCGCGATGGGCAAAGAAACACCCAGACACCAGAGTAGCGTCTCCTAAAAGAGATATATGTCTTTGGACCCTGTCAAAAAAAAGGCGTCTCTCTCTCTATACAGATAAAACAAACAGAAAAGGACATAGTACATATAATACATCAGACGCACTTGGAAGGCTCAACCGCTCCAGTACCTGTAAGTTTGTGGAGTCTCGATACTCACCGGCTTCAGGTCATCCTCCTCTTCCTCGGCTGGGGCCTCGTTACCACCAGCAACATCGCTGGCACCAACGCCAAAGTCATTCAATGAGCTCACTTCAAAGCGAGGGTTCTTGGCCAGAAGCTCCCTGATCTCGCCCAAGGTAGCACTGGTGTCCTGGCCCGGCTGCAACGCTTCAAGCTTGCCAACCAGCGAGTTCGTCAGTTTGGCGAACGAGAGTCTGTCCAAGAACAACTCCTCCTTCTGCTGCTGTATCTGCTTCCGTTCCAATGTCAGTTGCTCCTCCACGCTCTCTAGCTTCTTCAACTTCAAGTCAACCTTGTTCAGCTGGTTGTTCACTATGGCATTGGTCAACTTGTTCATCTCAATCTCCTCGTTGGTCTTGAAAACATGGGCCCTGGTCCCCACCGTTGCCAGTGCAGTGTTTGCCGCATCTTTCAACGAGTTGGCAGCTGGTTCATCCTTGCTCTCCGCGTCTAAAGTCTTCTCAACATCGTTATCTATGAATTTGATAGCCCTCTGTGTGGTTTGCTTAACAATCTCTGGGTCCATCAGCGATGTCAAGAATGCCAGAGTGGTGATGACTGGGTTGTCTGACTGTGAGTATGGCAGGTATGGTGCGTATTTGAGAATGGAGTCTTGGTCATCTAGCAGCTTGTCCTCGATAGGCAGCTTGAGAAATCGTATGATGCATTCCTCTGCAGTTTTGGTGCCCACTTGCTCCGCAATGAGCTTCCATTGGCCCTTGTGTTTCAGCATTGCCTCCAGGAGTTTCTTGAGTTCTTCCTTGGTCCAGCCATCATTCACCGAGGATGGGACAACTTCGGGAGTCGCCGAGCCATTTGGCTTCAGCTTCTTGACCTCTCCGTTCTTGTCATCCTTCACCTCAAGCAATCTTTTCTTCCCGACCAATTCTTTCAACTTGTCAACCTTGTGATTGTCCAGCTCCGGTTTAAAAGGTTCAAAGGGGAATAGTCCCCTTGGCGCGTCATACGTGACACTGTAGTCACCAGTGTATGGAGGCTCAACGGCTCTTGGTTTGGCCTGCGCATTCACCTGATAATTGATCAACCCCCATCTTGACAGGAATCTATGGAGTCTCATGAGTGTACCGACATCGCCAATGAGAGAGCGTCTTGCCGCAGTCAGTGTGAGGTAGTCATTGGGGTTCAGTCTGTATGCGTTGATCATGAAGTTTCTGTACTTGGCGTAGAGCTTTGGCGTCTTGGACGGGTTCTTCCCAGTGAAGAACTCAGGAAGGGAGTCCTTCTCGATGGAATGGACGCTCGCCATGTCAAACCACGCCGCGTACGAAGGAATGACAATGACATGGGTCTGTGGCACGTACGGGGTGTTGTCCTCTTCAGCGACGGGTGCCTCCTCTGCCAGCTCCTCGTCGTCAGCCTCGTGCTTTATCTTTGGAGAAATGCGCTTTGGTTCAGCACCTCCCTGTTGACGGTCCGCTTCGCCTTCAGCACCAGCGTCATCTTCATCCCCATCGCCACCGGAGCCCTCATCGCCATCACTGGGCTCCTCCTCTTCCTCCTCCTCCTCATCCTCTTCCTCGTCCTCTGCGCTTTCTCCGTTGTAAGAGGCGTCCTTCTTGTCATCGATAACCGGCAGCGGCGCGTCAAGCGGCGCATCAACGACGGGCAGGTCTCCCTCGGAATCCGCAATCGGCAGCGGGGCAGCACTTTCCTCGGGCTTAGCCTCCATTGTGATTCTCTTCAACAATTGCGCTCCAATAGGTAAACGCCTGTGGCCTTTCTTCACTAACGCAGGAGTTTTGTTGGTTTTTAAAAATCAAAACAACAGACCAGAGGACTGTGCTTATGTCACCATTCTTGCTTTTTGCGTGTGTTTGCGCTTGAGTGCCGAGTACGGAAATTAACAAAAGTGGAAAAAAAAAACATAGGCACACGGCCTGAAACAGATATGTGACACACTAGGTGTATTTAAAAACAAACCCAATTCTGTAATATACTGCGCGCAAGACACGTTTCTAATGAAGTCATGAACCTCTGCAAGATCACACTCAGCCTGCCCAAGTCCACGGCTTATATCAAAACGCTCCCCTCGTTTGCCCTCCGCGCAGCGGAGCTCGATGAGATTGCACAGCATCCCTTTTTTGGGCCCGTCAAGGCTGCAGTGGTCACATCACACAAGCAGGAAGACTTGCCTTCACACATCCAGAATGTAGCAGAGCATATCGAGATGGACAGCGATGGAATGCTGTCAGCGACACGACGTCAGGGCATGATGTCGCCCTTTGACATGTACAAGACCCCCGCTGACAAGCTAAAGCTCTTCGTGTTGGAACATCCCATCGAGGATGACACGCGGTTCCCCGTTGAGAAGTTTCCCCGTTTGTCAGTGACTAGGCTTTTAACGCAGAGTTGGTGCGAATTGAGAGACTGGTACCGTATCTTTGCCCGTGAGGACTTTGTCGAGACGCAGAGGATGGCCCAGGGAAAGATGCTGCATTTGGAACTGGAGCACGCGTTGCATCCACCGACGGAACCGACCTCGCTTGATGGCGAGACACTCTACGAGCCCAAGGGGGAATTTGTCTGGCTATTGAACAATCTGATCAAGTTGCGCAGTCTCATTGTCGAAGGCGAAGCACGAGAGTTGTACGTCTTTGGATTCATGGATAAAGAGACCGGTGAGATCAGTGAAGGTTCGGAAGGGAAGCTTCCTGTGACTGGCATCATTGATTATCTTGCATTGAACGAGGTATTCATGGGTTACGAGACTGACATGCAGCAATTTGTTGAGCAGGTTGAAAGCGAAGGGTTCCATGGGACAGCCATGTCGATTAACGACGTTAAGACGCGCTCTGTCCCGCGTGTTCCCACACAGCGGTCGGTCATTGACGGTGCCAAATTGCAAATCATGTACTATGCCAAGTTGCTCAGACAGTTTGACACTTTGCCCCGTTCACTTTCGCTGTTTGAATCCTACTTCAGGGCCAAACACGTCGATATTGATAAGCCACTCCCTTTGCAAGCCATTCTCTTCATGCTGGACCAATTGCCAGAGCTTTTTCTAAATGATTTTTCAGAAGTGAAGGATGGCAAGGTTCTGCATCCCTTTTTGGAACCCTCCAAGATTGTCAACTTTGAATACCCAGAGTTGGACATTCAACTCGAATCTGAATTGCTCGAGTCCTTCTCCGAGGATTGGCAGCAGCCGTTGACGTTGAGATATCTGATACTCCGCAATGCGCAGTTGATGACCAAAGTTTCACAACTTGTTGACGCAACGGACTTGAACGTGCAGTACTATCACAAGGGCAGGATGTTCGAGGAGGTTCGCTTCCAGTACGACGAGGAGTTGCTGAATGCCAACAGCAAGCACGCCATGGACTTTTGGATGGGCAAGAGCGACCCCACACCCATTGGGAACGATTGGAAGAACTTCAACTCCAAATGCCACTTCTGTGAGTTCAAGGACTATTGCAAAGTGAGCCAGAAGGTGCTGACCCAACTGTCCATAACGTAAAAAATGCCACAATGTATTTAGTACTATAAAGATCCCACCCAGTATTCATTCGCCTGTTCCTCCCCCAGCCGCGCCTCCACGGTGGACAGTCCAAACCTCCAGAGAGTCACCGTCACCGGGAATGACAAAGCTGTGTCTGTTCCGGGCTCTGTTTTGGGCGCTGCTGCGCATCGCTTCCCCCTCTCTAACCAATCTCCCCAGATCGGGCACCCGCAGCGGTGGTGTCGCTGTCGCAGGGCGACCGCCTTCCCTCTCCCTGTCCAAATCCACCACATTGATATAATTCTCGTCGTCATTGCTCTCCTCGTCATCAAACAGAATCGTCCTGCCGCCCCGACTCAACGGTTGTTGCTCAGTACGCCCTTGTCCATGCAAAAAGGCACTCAGACTGTTGGTATCGCCATCGCCATCGCCATCGCCATCCGCTCTTCCACGCGCCACTCGCTGCCTGAGACGCGTCGTCTGTTGTCTCGAGCGCCTCTGAAGATCAAACCGCAGTCGCTGCGACGTGTAATCCTCGCCGCCGGTGGTCGCCGGCGTGTAGTGAGACAGGTCAAAGTTCATATCATGGCTCTGCCCAAGTGATCTCCTCAGTTGCGCCGCAGTGTTCTCCCAGTTCTGGACATTCTGTCTGAAAGTCAGCTCTTCCTCCGGCTGCATTACCATGGCAGAGTCCACATTCGGTGATATCCTGTTGGAACCACCATCTCCTTGTTCTTGTTGGAGCAGCGAAGGTATCTCGCCGCGGTGCCATCTGCGCGCGTTGCGTCTTCTGAGTTGGTTCGGCCCCGTCGCCGGGATATGCGTGGACATTGGCTGCTGCTGCTGAGGCGATGAGCGCGCGTTGGACGTGTTTGAAGTGATGATGGGCAACGGCAACGGCAATGGCAACGGCAACGGGTATCGTCTGCCACGGTCGCTGTCTTCGCTGATTCTGACACGCTTCCGTGCCCGCTGCCGTTGTCCATCGATAATTGAGCGAATGAGAATTCCCATCGCTTCGTTGCTCCAAAAGTTCCACAGTAGTTTTTTTTTTTAGTGTTGTGAGGGGGGGGGGGGTGGATGCTTTCCCATCAGTTTAAAACAGCTCTTCGCATTAATCACAGGCCATCGAAGTGGTTCGGCCACTCACGGAGACAAAATGTCACAATCTGCCAAAATAGGAATTAGGACCACCAGCCCACTCCAGGGTGGTCATACATGAATAAGGAAGAGGAGTTCCAAGCTGTGCCACTCAACGGGTGTTTAGTCTACTCGACTGGTTTGCAGCTTCCACAGAACGAAGAAAGGATTATTTTGCAATACCTTTAGCCCTAACACCAATCCGGCCCCA
>JAJMKO010000001.1:106746-280016 GCA_030569275.1 [Candida] sanyiensis | reverse complement strand
CATCCTGGTTCTTTTTTTTTTCTCTCTCCACAGACATCAACCATGAGTAAGTATGCCACTACAAATCCATCCATGAGAACTCTGAACGACTTCATACTTCCATCAAAGCATTTGGCGACCAAGATGGGATTCAATTTCAAGCAAAGCACAGACAAGGGACCTGGCCTGACACTTGTCTCTTCGACACACACGCACAAGCCAACTGTCGTCACACACCGTGTCACAGTTCCCATCATCCAGAACTGGCTTTTCAAGAAGAAGCAATCCTCCTTGTTGACGGGATTTGCTGAATGGAACCCAAAGAGCCTGTATGCGATGAAAGAGCTGTGGAAGTCCCAAGGCGGCGCATTGAAGGATTCTTTGAAAGACACAGCTGGGTCGGTCTTGGAATTCTTCAAACAAAGAATATCCTTGGACCTTTTCGAACGCATCACCGTTGTCACAATCACGATTTTTGGTAGGAGTTTCGTTATCACTATTCCAAAGGGAGATGTGGGAACTGTTCAAAGCGTCAATCATTGGAACAAGTTTAGAATGCACCTGACCCGGTGCGTCAAGGCTGACTTTGCAGACCTGGGCCGCGAGTACATTGGAAGCCAGACCCAGCAAGCACTCCGGGCTGTATGGGGAGAGATGAACATCGAGACAAGGAAGCTGTTCAAGCTCATTTAGAGACAGATACAGGGACAATATTTACTTACATTCACTTATACGTGTAGGTTGCATTCATTAATCTATAAAGTGGACGCGGTATCTATTGGAGCTTGAGAACGTCAGACTCTATCTTTTGCATGGCCTTCATCGTCTGCTCCATGAAGGTCAACGTGAGGATGGTATGCGGCGCGATTCTGAGGATCTGGGCAAAGAAGCCTTTGTAGAGGGCCCCAAAGCCCTCGTACTTGATGATCTTGACGAAGCAGTCGACGGGGCCCGAGTAGTGGTTGTGGCCCTTCTGGTTGTAAAGTCTGGTCAGCATGACATCACTTGGATTCATCACCACACCGACACCGAAACCGGCAAACGTGGAGGAGATGAGGTGCAACGCTGTGCTGTCTTTGGCCACGAGGTTCTCTCCTTCGAGCAGCTGTTTGACAAAAGTGTAAATCGGCAGCTGAACCGAGGAGCCCATACCTGTTCTTATTATCGCTGCATCAACGCCTTTGAAGAGGCCTCTGACACCGTCTTTCCTCATAATCTGGACAAGCCCGTCGGTCATGCCTTTGTAATGGGTCTGGTCACCGACGGCACCGGCGACCGTACCACTGAACGACTGCATTCTGGTCTTGACGAGGAAAAGGGGCGACCCGACAATGGCACCTGCGATTCCCGAAAGAGCACCCGCAGCAACGTTGACTGGGATGTTCTGGATCTTGGCAATCTCGTCGTGCGATTTGTCAGTGTAGGCCAAAGCGTTGAGTCCCATTCTCGCCGGCTCGTAGAGACCAAGCCTGCACCCGTTGAGACCGAGTTGGTAAATGTAGGCACACACAAGTCCCTTTTGCAAACCAGCGACTCCCTCAGTCTTGCCGATCTTCACCAACGCCTGCAGCGGGTTCTTGTACACTTTCTCGCCCGAGTGTGACAGCTCGCCCTGCAGTTGCATTCTGGTCTTGACGAGCTCGATCGGGTTCGTGAACGTGACGGCACCGCAGGCAGCGAGTCCGCCGGCGATGAAGCCGCCCAAGGTCGAGATCTTCTGTGACGCAGTTTTCTCAGACATTTGGGATCAGTGATAAAATCAAAGCAGGAGATGATAAGCTGCCAGCTTCGGCTGGGGAATTTTTCACCCTCGCCTTGAAAAAAACAACAAAAGAAGACAAAAAGACAAAAAAAACAAAAACAGATCCCGGTACCGGCGCGGTACCGGCGCGCGCGTTGGAAGCCCTGGTACCCGGGGTAATATGCTTTCACGCCTATACAACCCTGGACAACTTCTCACTGGTCTAGTATCAGTTTCGTCAGCAGTCGCGCGCGGAGTCTCTCATAGTTCGGCTTGCTGAACAGAAAGCCTCGTTTCCTTGTCTTTTGCACGCTAATCAAAAGATCCTGGAATTGGCCCAAAATGGTGTCCATGGAAATGCCAATGTCATGACAAACCCGCAAGAAACTGGTGAGATAGACCAAGATATTCACGTTCAAAGGAGGCAGTTGTTCCAACAGATCCTCCAGTTCCAAGTCGGCCTTCTTGTCAAACATGAACGTGGATAAATCAGACGGAACAATCCCACCGTCGAGATTCTGCAACAGCAGGATCAGCACATCCGCCACCAGGTTGCTTGGTGTGCCTTCAGGAATCTCCTCGTCGTTGTCCACAATTTCCATCAACTCCCGTTCAATGTCCTCGTTGGATCCCGCAGTTGTCGTGTCCAACATGTCCTTGCTAATATTCACAGTGAGGTAGTTGACAAGGTTGTACAGAGGTCTGGGAATACCCCCGCTGCTGCTTTGTGTGAGCTCATTCAGGGTTGATCCAAAGAAACTTTTACGGGCGATGAATTTCGTTGTGATGAAGTGGTCCTTGGTGTCATTGATGCGCAGAATGGCAATCTTTTCGAGCTCAACGATACCGATGGGGAGCTTGGTTGAGAATTTGACAATAACTTCAGACGCAGGAGGGATGATCCGTTTCAATGGGGAAATGTGGAAGGGGACCGGCTCAGTGACATCCAGCTTCTGCCTCCGTACAGTGTCTTGCGCCGAATGGATGATCTCGAAGTAGACAGCGTTTTTAACCGAGGTGTTCTTGACCTTGACCGATATGGACACATCGTGGAGCAAAGGCACATGTTTTGTGGTTTCCAAGTGCTCGACAAGGATTTGGTCCTTTGTCGTATTATCGTTGACCATCCTGGACCGGAAGTTGTGGAAGTCGTTGGCCGTGGCACGTCTCTTGGCATTGTCAATGACAGGGATGCCGACTTCAAAGTCAGCAAACACGGGCTTATGGTCAGACAGGTACAAGTCAGTAATACTGTCGTACCTGGCGATATTGACAAACTTTGAAGGGGAATGCAAGATTCTATCCGTGTAGGACGGAGTTCTCTCGCGGTCGTAACTGGGGTCTTCTGGACCTATCTGGAACCTATAAGTGGGCAAAAAAGTGATGTCTCCCTCTTTGAAATCTTGAAAGATGCCAAACTCGAGTCGTTCCTGTCTCAAAGAATCGAATTCGAGCAGCTTTGTGTGGTTTGGCTCCTCGAGATATCCAAACACCCTATCCCGGAGCAAGTTGAGTCGATAGTTCAAATCGCCACCTATGAAGATGATATTCTTATCGGGGTTATCGCTGGTGAAGTCGTTGAATGTGGAGTTGATCACACTGGTAGCCGTCTTTTCATTCCGTTGCAATGTGCTGCCGTCGAGGGTCGTGGCACCCTCGTCATCAGAACTTATCTCAAACTGATCAAGCTTGTTTATCTCCTCATCGATAAAGAACTCCGAGTCGTTCACGACAATGGAGCCGTTCGACTTGTCTGCGAGCTTGAACTTGGAATTGATAGTGTAGAGCTCGTTTCTTCTCTTGCTGAGGGCCTGGGCAGTGTCACCGGTGCATAAGTGGCAATTGAGGAAGCAAAAGCAGTAGTCATTGAAGCTGATTTTGGTCAGTATGGAACCTTTGTTGCCATAGCTCATAAATCCGGTTCCCAAGGAATGGATCTCAACCTTTGTGATGTTGATGGCCAGATCGGGTCTGACAAGCACAGCAGACACCATACCGAAAAGCTTGTTTACTTTGACAACCTCGTACTCAGGTGTAAAATTCGCCAGCAGCGTGTCAATGGAGTCCTGTATGGACTTTGAAGACTTGAAAGAGCTCTTGGTTGTCAATGGGATGAACTCTTGAAATGCCAAAAACACGAGATCCTGACCGTTGAACCTCTCAAACTCCTTTGGGTCAAGGTCATTAATATCGTAACCGGCGAGATTCCAAGTGAAGAATCGCACTTTGAGTGATTGCAACAAGCTGTTGTCGAGGAATTGCGCCTTGTTCTTCTCCAGATATAGGTCGAGATTGATATAAACGAGGCTCTCGTTCCAATTGCTCACAAACTCCTTGATTTCCTTAATCTGGACAGTCTGGGCATAGTCAATGAGTTTCCCATCGATGAAGATGTCAATGACGCCCGTGTCCTCGTTGACAACGTACTCCATGGCATCGGTTTGTTTGAGTCGTTTGATGTGGAAAGTCGGGTTGTCGTGGGGTTGGACCGCATACGCCGGGGATTGCTCGAAGAAGAAGTAGATTGTCCTTTCTGAAAGCCGCAGTTGCATTGTATCGACTGAGATTGTTAGTGATTGTACTGGAGTGGATTGCTTTTAGACAATGGTCTCTTTCTTTCTCGGGCATTGGTTTCATCTCGGGTCACTTGACGCGCTTTCGTCTTTGCCCATTGGTCGGGTGGGGCCTATGACGTCATTGACAGAAGAGAGTGTCTCGGTTAGGTGCCTCTACAGTTTTTAGTCGTTTCGGGAAAGAATATAATATGGCCTAATCATCAAACGCAGGACAATCGAGCACCATTCATTGGTAAGAACCAAACAACTTTATGGATGGGAAACCCAGACCAATCCGTTACCGTCTAGTAATTTTTTTTTGGGTGTTTTATAGGTGGGGACTTCAATCCTTTTTGCCAGAAGTCTTTTTTCCGGCACCAGGCTGGGAGCTTCCTTCATCCACTCGATCGTCATCCTCATCATCGTTCAGATCGAGACTGTCATTGTCACCAATGTTAGTGTAGTCACCCTCGGTCTGTGCCATCGATTGCAAATCATCGAGCTCAAAATCTGCCGCGTTCTCCGGATCAGTTGGCAACTGGGAGGATGCCGCGAGCATGTACGAGGTGTCCGTTGGTCTCCAGATGAAGGCAATGAGGTTGAAAATGACAAAGTAGATGAGTGACGGCCAAAACTCGAGGAAGAAAAAGCGGGACTTCCAGTGCTGCTCAATCAGCTCAGTGGTGGACATGCCGACAAACACGAACGAGGTGCCAAAGGCACCGATGATCAGCACAAACAGGGAGAAGAAGATGATGCGGAACAGGCGTCTGTACATCTTGAGCTTGACAACTTGCTTCTGTTCGGATAGCAACTGTGTTGTTTGGGACAACGACTTGAGCACGGTGACATAAAAGACAACGGTGAGGATCATCACTGGCAGCACAGCGAAGCCTGAGGCATTGAGCTCGGATTCTGGTGAGGAGAGGTACGAGGTGATGATGTATCCGAATGCGGCGAGGAAGTGGACACCAGCAAGG
The DNA here is from genome assembly GCA_030569275.1 of [Candida] sanyiensis. Classification (NCBI taxonomy): domain Eukaryota; kingdom Fungi; phylum Ascomycota; class Saccharomycetes; order Phaffomycetales; family Phaffomycetaceae; genus Barnettozyma; species [Candida] sanyiensis. The sequence goes on along the minus strand of JAJMKO010000001.1, from coordinate 274,761 downwards.
ATCTTGGCCTTGAGCAAGGTCTTCGGCTCGAGCTTTGGGTGGACGATACCGTATCCCAGGGCAATGATGAGGAGCAAGTAGAAGGAGAAGGTGAACTTGAAGCCGTTGAGAAGTGAGATCAGCACCATGTAAGCCTTGACGCCAGCGTTCTCAGGGCCCTTGGCGTTCTCGAGATCATAGTAGGTGAAAGTGAGCACGGTCTCGACGGTGAGGAAGAAGGAGAAGAAGAGGAAGTTCTTCTGTAACGGCAGGATCTCGTGCTTGTGCTTGTAAAAGCTCCACCCATACCAGCAGAGGGTGAGGGCGTAGAGGATAGCCAATAGAGCATACAGCGGGATCTTTGGGTACTCCGCAGCGCTGATCTCGCCAAAGGAGTTCTGGAAGTTGACTTGGAGGGTGTACTTTGCGGAGCTGACCTCGCTGTAAGTGGCAACACAGTAGTACCCGGTGGCGAGCACCGGGTACTTGATACTCTTGGCGTCGTCGTAGGAGGAGATGGCGTGGATAAGCACCTCGGACTCGTTCTTGCCCTGCTTGTCCTTGCTGAAGATGAAGTTGTGGAGCTGGTCAGCTGGGCACAGGCCGGCGTGGACGGCACGCTGGTCGCAAAAGTACTTGGTGTCGCCGTCGCTCATTGGCGCCCCCAAGAGGTCAATGTCCTTGTACTCAAAGATAATGATGCTGACGGCGACATTGTCGTCGTGACTGTCAGCGTTGTGATCTCCTTCGCCGTGGTAGGACTGCAGCTGTGTCGAGATGAAGGGGTCCTTCTTGCCACCCCAGGAGCCACGTTCGTACATGCCGGCGCAGACCTGCGAGCGCAGCTGGTTGACGGACTCTTTATTGGCTGCTGCCAACGACGCAGTGGCCAGTGCGAGAAGGAGCTGTGGAATGCGCATTGGCGGGCGATGAGTTGGGAGTTGCTGTGTGGACTGTTGGCTGTGTGCTGTTGTACCGGTGTCTTTTTGATATTAATAGGCAGTGCCAAAATTCGCGGAACCGAGGGAATTAGAGGCACAAGACCCGGTCTGCAAATTTAGGAGCAGCCACTTCCTGATTGCACATGCATGCTGACATAACCATTTCTGTCGCCTCCCTTCCTTCCACTTTCCCACTTACGACACATGTCGCCGCCAGGTGATTGAAACTTGCAACGCTGCACTGGAACTCACTTCGAACACCCATGTCCACCTCCGAGCTGAGCTTGCCCTTATTTCTCCTTCTTTCTCCTTCTTGCTCTCTCGGTGGAGCCACTTTGATGACAAAGCGCTCTAAAATCAAATTTCGCGCGCACTGAAAAAGGCAAAAAGGGCAGCCATCGCCACCAAAACAACGAAACTCCTAATTACAAAAGCCCCCCCTGACAAGAACAGTACACTACTCCCACAACACTTTCCCTTTCCATCGTCTGCTAAAGTGCTCAGATGCGCCCGTCCAACCACTGCAACGTCCCGGCAAACAAGGCCGCCGTTTCAATCAGCTCCAACCTTTACGACCGCCGCGCACTCGACGCCACGGCAGACCAGCCCCTCGTCAACTCGCTGAACCATTTGACGTTCCTCACAAGTTCCAGTGCCAAGGTCCGTGAGACCCTGGCGCACGACGGCGGCCTGGAGCGGCTGGTAGCCATCCTCAACGAGTGCCACACCAGCGCCGGTTCTCATATGCTGCTCCAACCGACTGCGTTTGCCAGCTTGGAAGCACCGCTATCGATAGCCAGGCAGAAACGCAACGTCCTCATCGCTTGGAAATGGACACTCGCGTTCCAGTGCCTCGTCCTAGTCGCCACCCGCGGCACTGAGGCGATACGCAAACGGGTTGTGGAGGCGGGTATCCTCCCAGTGATTGCCACCGTCCTCGATGGCTACCTCTTGTACAACAAGAACTTTGACAATGAGACGGACTCTCCACTCAACGCCCCGTTTCTTGAGATGCTCTCCGCGGCCCTCGACAGAAGAGGCAAGAGCACACCGGACCAGGAGGAGACACTCCTCCCGGTGGAGACCCTTGAGCGCGCCCATTTCAACAGCCTCGACATTGAGCCGTACCTCACCAATGGCACGCTGGTCAAGAAACTCCTCCAAGAAGAGTATGCACTAGGCGCAGAACCCGATATCACCCCAGACCTTGTCGTGTCAAGGTCATACACCATTGCCAGCTACGTCTCGTGCCCAAGGTCGTTCCTTGACGGCAAGCTGGTGCCGAAAGAGGATGACGTTGTCTGGTCCCTCCAGCTCCTCGCTTTCACATCCAAATACTCATCACTCAAGTGCCACTTCCAGCACACCACCCTTGTTAAGAGTCTTTCCTTGCGGTATTCCCTCCTCGATGACCAATTACAAGAAGGCAGCCAGCAGTTGGATAAACCGCCAACGGATCCAGCGGTTGGATTCTTCTTCCCGCTCCACGCTCCTCCTCTCCTACAGGAGGAGTCGTGTACCCTCACAGATATCAATAAACTGGCATCGGAGAGCCGCTTCAGTAAACTCACACCCATGACCAAGAGAGTCACCAAGACTGAGAGCTTCACGTATCCAGAGAACCCTAGGCTTTTGAGACAGTCACAACACACTGAAGACCACTCGCGGGCCAGAAAACAGTGGTACCACCCTTCTGCTCCCCGATTCCAACCATCGCAGACATTCAGCACCCTCACTAGAGAGGAGACCCTCGACGACCTCAACATGCCCTCCACCCAATCAGCAGCCACCGAGATCTTATCCGCAACATCCTCCTCGCAAGTTAAACCGGGCCCAGATGCCGACAATGACATTGCAATCCCTGACGCGGAAGACGATGCCATTCTTTTGGGCCCGCCGGTACACCCATCTCAGTCCAACTCATCCAGCTCGACATCCCGCACCTCGTCCCTCTATGGCGTTTCATTGGTCGATGAAGACTCTCTACATGTCTCCACGCTTCCTTCAAGCGTGTACGACCTCCAACCAGCGCTAGGGAAGGACGCCGAGGTGCAACCGATGTCGCTGGATCACCCGGACCCACCACAGAGCAACGTGTCTGTTGTTCAAAACCACAAACTCAACGGCGACATTGATGGCGCCCTTGTGGATTCGATGAACAGACTGAACGATGCCTTGAGCAATGGCGCCGCCAAGAGAGACCAGATGACTTGCCTCGTCGATTTGCAGTGGAAGTTGAACAAGTATAGCGAGAAGTGCTTGACCACGTACCAACAACAGGCGATGGCCAAAGCTCGTGCTGCCCGCCTGGCGAAAGAGACCAAGTACGACTACAAGACCTACTTCCTCTGCGATCACCACGGTGGTAGACCAGACTCTGTTCTCAATGGCTGCCAGAAGCGCAACACCAACCAGGCTGCCATGCCACCAACGAACCTGTTCCCCTTGGTGGAGAAGTTCACCGTGCAACGCAGCAAGACCGAGAGTCCAGGGAACTCGCAGGATATGCGTTACTGGGCCGGTGTTGTGATGCGCAACTCTTGCCGCAAAGATGAGTCCCGTGGTGGCATCCGTCAGTGCGCTTATCATGGCTGTGGCAAATGGGAAGAGTTCACAAGGCAGTTTGCCAAGTGTCGTCGTTGCAAGCGCACCAAGTACTGTTCCAAGGATTGCCAGATGAAAGCATGGGGCTACCATAAGCACTGGTGTGTTGAAAGCGGCTCAAGCACGACCACTGGTGGCTCCGCGGACAGTACTAGAGCTGGTGCGACTCCTGGTGTCAACACTGAGGGCGAAGGCAGTGACAGAAGACAAGGAACCCCTGTTGGGCCTGGGGATCCTACAGAGACCCTCGGGAGAGGATTACAAGTTGAATGATTAATGAGAAATGACAATAAACATGAATATTCCAGAGATGTAGAATTTCAGTATTCCCTGATTCTAAAGAGATGATCACGCTTGAGCCGATTTCTGCGCCGAAAGGGAGCTCAGTATCGAAATGCGATCTAATCCTCAACGACAACCTCTAACATGCGGTCACAACTGAAAGTTTCACCAGAGACCAAATCAACTAAGCGGACATTGGTCAAGGTAAAGACGCCAATCTCCAAAGCCATCAATTCAATCTCGTTCTGTCCGACATTGTGTCCATCTTTAGTGCCGTCCCCACTCAATTTGAACTGTATCTCGTTAATCAAGGGCAGTATTCCCTGTGGTTTCCATCTCATGTTGGTGTAAGTCTCGATCAGTGACGAATGGGAATGAATCAAAGATTTGATCTTGGGCAATGCCGGTTGGAATTCGGCATTCTGGAATGTGCTTGAGTTGAATATCATGACTAAATGTCTGTCATTTGAAGACAGGTTTGTGACAAAGACACGCAGTTTGAAAGGTTTACCAATCTTGACAACCTTATTTCCAACAAACTTGAGTGTGACGGAGGACTGGCCCGTGCCGAGGACCGGGGTATTGGACAGAGGGAGCGTGACACTCGATCTGGAAAGAGTGTTGGTGACTTTTGCAGGGTCAATGTTGGTCGAGAGTGTCGTTTGGATGGTGCTTGTGGAGTTTATGCGGTACTTGATCTCGATGAGGAGGTTTTTGATAGTGGTTGTCTGTTGGAGCAGTTTGTACGAGAAGTTGTAAGTGCCGTGCTTGGACAATGTGAAGGGCAGTCTGTGGTTGAACGCGGGACTGAAGAGCTGGTTGGTTTTGAAGTCAACGCTCGTTAATTCGATGTCGAGGTTGTGCTCTTTGGCCTTGGTGCTGTGTTCGAGGTCCAGTGTCGTCAGTAAAGTGTTGTTCTTCAGTCTAATATTCCGGATTCGGATGTTAAGCGTGCGGATTATGGGGAGAGTCACCTCAGCTGCAAGCTGGTGAACTTCCTTCTCCCTTTTGGGCGTTTGGTTTGTCGGTTCGTTGAAGTTGTCGAGGAGAACGACTCTTGGATTGGCAGACATAATGGGATGGTTGAGCGCATCCAAGACGTTGGGACGTGTGGTAGGGTGGATACTGATAAGAGACGTAGCCAAGTCGGACTTGACGGGGCTCGGCTCGCGCGATTGCCTGTACGAGGCCTTGAGGGACACCTTAAGACATGGATTGCTGAGTTTAAGTTTGGGGAAGACGGCGAAGAAGTCAAACGCATAGACCAGAGTCGACTCAGTGACGAGGACAGGTGCCCCGAGTCTGCGACTCCTGAGGACAATGTCCTTGACGTTGCTGTCAGCGATGGTGGCCTCAATCGTGGCGTAGTCAATGGCCTGCTCCGGGGAAGTTCTGGTGAAAACCACGAAACCTTCGATGATCTCGTCGAAAAACGCGAGCGGTCTCAATTGAACACCATTGAGCACATCCTCAGGTCCAATCGCGGCACTGGGCAGCAGAATGCGCGCTTCCATCTCGGGTTATTACAGAGTAAGTACAGTACTGCCTTTTGCCACAAACAGAAGTTAATCCATTGTGAGTGGTGTCCGGATGGTAACGCGCACTCTGCCCCCTACCAAAACCAAAACAAACAGCTGGCCATCCCAAAAAAAGCCTGGTAGACACCAAACAAAGGAGAAGACCGCAACTATCAGCAGCGATGGATGGAAGTGGACGCCACTTCTCTCCGCCGGTGCAACTGGAGATTGATCTGGACCAGGTCGTCTCTGAGCCGCAGCCGCAGCCGATGCCGCAGTCTGAAGCCTCCCCAGAGTCCCATTACGAACAGCTACAGTACCAGTCAGAGTTCCAGTTTGAAGACGCTGGACTTGCGCACAAGAACCCTCCTAGACAGATGTTCACGTCCATTGAGATCGATCCAGATGATCCTATGCCGCAGCCTGTTGTCTTGGAGAGTGCTGGAGCCAATCAAATCGAACCAGCACAGACAGTTTACTCCAGCCAAACAACCATCCCGAAGGAATACGGCGGTAGCTCCAGCAGTTCTCAATTACGTCAACAGGAGCCACCGATAACCCCACAGTTGTCAGAGTCAGCGACATTGCCGTCGTTCCCAAAGCGACTGACTGCGACGAATGGCTCGATGCTTGATGAGATTGACTCGCTGAGAAGGAAGCTGGCCACAGAGTCCAAAACATCCACAGAGTACACATTGCACATCCTTTTCACGCAGTTTGTGAGGCATGCGGAGAGGAAGCTGAACCTGTGTCTGACTTACCCGCTGAACACTGAACCGCCTATCGTGGACTTATTAGCGGAAGGCGTCGACCCGGAGTTTGACAAGATCATCGCATCACTGGGATACATTTCCAGGAGCAATCCGAAACCGGTGATTGACTCGGTCATGTTCTGGAGAAAGTCAAAGTCAGAAGTGGCCAGCATGGCAGCGGATGCTGCAGAGACCGCAATCAATGCGGTCAGAGAGCACAAGGACTCATCGTCGTTCAAAAAGCAGCATGGACATTCATCGTCCACCGTTAGCAGATTCTCACACAGGAGAAACAACTCCTCGAAAAACACAATCAGCCCTGTCGATTCAAAACTAGCACACCTCGAATCCCAAGTACAGTCTTCCACAGAAACTGCCATCCAGGGTGAGAGAAAGTCCATCATCAGCATCTACATTCTGTGTCGTGTACTCATAGAAATTGTCAAGCAGGTCAACTTCGATACGACGGGCGACGACCTTGGTGAGAAGCTCGAGGACATCATTTTCTCCCAGCTTCGCAGCACGGACCCTATCCTCATCTCATCCAGCATCATCAGATCAGCTAATTGGAACTTCTTTGCTGAACTGCTGGGGTACATGTCTGACAAGAGATTCTTGAGCGTTAGTGACAGATTTATTGCCGATCTGGAGAAAGTGCCACAGGTGCCGCCAAGGGAGATTGAGCCATCCATTCACTTGCTGATCCATGGTATGAGATACTTGAAATTGAGAAACTACCCATTGGAGGACTTTGAAGAGAGTGCTGACTTCCTACAATCGATCGCCAAGTTCTTCAGATCAACCAGGTCTTATTCCATCAAGTTGGCCTATTCCCAGGTGCTCTCACAAATTCTTCTGCCTCTTGCAGAGACACTGACCGCCGAAGTCAACCATCCAACCTGGTCAGAAGCCGTTACCACCATCTGGGACAGCATTGAACGTACTGATGGTAATCCGAAGTCCTGGTTGACCAATTACACACTTTCCGCAGCTGTCCTCTGCGTTTGTCCCAGCGAACTCTTCCTCGCCAATTGGTATGACCTGCTTGAGCAAGGAATCAAGAACTTGAAGTTGAAGAACGTTCAATTGCCAGAGAAGATCACGATCATCACATCAATTGCCCGTTTAATCTGGGTCTACATGTTTCGTTGCACAGAGACGTTGAACAACACAACGAGAAAGATTGAATCGATAATGAAAGCGCTCATCCTTCAAAAGGGTAAACAGACTTGGTTCTCCACCGATGCTGGCATCATCCTGCCATTGGTTCAGATTTTTCGGGCCTTGGGATACACCTCATATAACCAAACCGTGGAGAATTACATCATCCCACTGATCAAGCAGGCCTTTAATCGCACTTCGATTGATGGACTCCAGCATGAGAAATTGACACTTGCCCTCAAATCATACATTGCCGTTCTGGGAGACACTGAGAGACCACAATTCCCGGAGAATGCGGACCAAGTGGAAATCCCGGATGTCAACGTTGACCTTAAGTCTGCGAACCACGATGAAATCTCGAAGTATGCCCACAGTTTGCTTCTTCTGCTTGATGCATCAGTGGGGCCACAATCTAGCGCACCATCGGAATCGTCTACACCAACTCTCCCATTCTACTACAATGCCAAATCCCCTTTCAGTGGCTTCAAATTCGGTTCAGATTTGACTGGTGCCATGACAAAACACTTGAACACCGAGATCTTTGCTGTGGTTATCGAGAGCATTCCATGGCTATGCCATGGCACTCCAAGAAAAGTTGTTGAACTTCTATGCAGAAACTCGCTGCATCATGATGTCCGTGTCGCCAGTGCCGCATCATCATCACTCAAACTCCTCATCTCTAGAAAGAACTCTTCTGGACTAATCAGCATCTTTGCCAACTACGCATTCAACTTCACCGAGCGTACGGGGAACGCTCAGAACTACGTTATATCGAAGAATTTGCTTAAATTGTATGTCAGTTTACTGGAGTGCTGGCTACGCTCCATGCAGGACAGACAGACGAAGCAGAATAAGGCTTTGGGCGGTGATTTTGCTAATGGTACAAGAAAGGGACCAGCTTCTCAACTGGACGACCCTCAGGAGGAGGTTGAAGTCGTGGATGAGATTCAGTTGAAGAACACTATCACAGTGGTTGAAGAAGTTGAAGGACATGGTCTGTTCTTCCTCGCTTCACACGAGTTTGAAATCCGGAGATTGGGTATTTCCATCTTGAAGATAACTGAGAGCTTTGACGATGCATTATACGCGCAAACCACCCAATCCAAGCCCAAGGTTAAACACTCAAGGTCAAACTCAAAGTTCGCAGCAGATGTCGGCACCAGGGTCATCTTTATTCTTCAAAGTGTTGATTTCTTCAAGATGATCAACTTACAGAAGGCTGCATTGAGTGTACCTGAAAGATCGAGACTGTCGAAGCTGGGTCAAAAGTCAAGAAGACATGTTTTGCTTAAGTTGGCAGAATCTGACTATGGTATCGATTCCGCATTGTGGTTCAGAGTCTTCCCCAAGTTATTGAACACTATCTTTGAAAAATGTCCAATAACGATGGCACTTTGTCGTTCGATTGTTTGTTCGAGACTAGTGCAAATTCATGAGTTGATCTCCGAGGTAGCTGACTCACCGAGATCTATCCAAAGATTGGGTAGTGGACCGCCAGAAATCCTTGTTGAACAGTGGAAGCTATATCTCATTGTGGCTTGTACCTCATTGACTTCAACAAATGAACAGAGGCTGCACATTCCAGAGCAGAGAGGGTTTCTCAAGAAGAAGTCTCAACAGATCTTCACGATACAACATAGCACCATCACCTCAGCGAAGAGTGTGTTCATTTTGGCTTTGAATTTGTTGACAGGATGTAACCAGGTTGTCCGTGATGCCATTATTTCTGGGTTGAGTTGCATGAATGTCAATATCTTTAAGACGTTCATCGAGGTTGTTGACCCAATCTTTGATCAGTGGGAGAATCAGCTTGCATCCACCTACACTCCGAAGGATTCACGTCTGAGAATCGAGGTCACGCACATTTTGCAAATTGTCTCCAAATTCCTTGAAGAGGACCAGATGATTAAGGACGACTGGATCGTTACGAAACTAGTCAACTTTATCAAGATCGTCAAGGCTTTCCTCTCCAAGTCTGAAGTTCAGCACAGCTTTGAGTTCCAAAAGCTACGTCGATACTTTTGCGGATTGTTGGAAAATGTGTTTTATGGTCTTCAAAGGCGCGAAGATGGCAACGATTGGTTCCCCTTTGAGGCAAGAGTTTCTTGCTTCACTTTCTTGGAAGAATGGTGTGGACATGGCAAGTCAACCATGATCGCCAAACAAAGGTACCAACAAATGGCCAAGCATGCTGGCAACACACAGGAGCTGACTGCATTGAACTCAGCCATTGAGTTTGAGAAACAGATCTTATCAGTGGCAGCTACAAATACCATGGTTGCCCTGTTGAATGGAAAGATCCAGGAGTTGAGAGGTCAGACTCTATTGAAGTTTGACCTACCAGGTCTGTTCACTTGGATTGAGCTGTTGCTTGCATCACCAAATGAGAGGATCCAGCACTTGGCCAAGAAGGCATTAAAAAGTATGTTCACGTACAACTCTGATGACCAAGAACTGTTCTTTGAAGTGTTCAACAAGTGCATCTTTGATCACCATGCCAATGTGATTGGGAACTATTACACTGTTATTGCCGATGCTCTATTGACTACAGAAGGTCCATACCCAATGGCAAGACATCAAGTTCTTCTTTTTGCCATGTATGGTATTGGATTCAGCAATTTCGAGATCCGGTCTGCTGCCATCAAGCTCCTGGTTCACGCTGAGCAGAAGCTCTATGGTCAGACGTACTCTTCCACATTCTCTGAGAGGGTCAGAAACAAGAACAAGACCATTTACAAGAGAGCTCTGCTTGATGTATCCACCTACCTTGCCTCTTCACACCCTGAAGAGAATGTATTTTTGATCTCAGAGTTGACCAAGTACTTCCATATTGTGAGTTTTGAGTCTAGAAGGGATCTTTTGACAATCCTGTTGCCATGGTTGCAAACTGTTGAGCTGAATGTGAATCGAGACGCTGAAGAGTGGATTGACTTAAAGTCATATATGGTCCTCAGTAACCTGTTTGAAATCACTATCAAGTTCTCTGATGCAATTCCTAACGAAATTGAAGCTCTTTGGATATCACTTGGAAATGGAAACAACTTCAACAACGGTCTTGCAATCTTGAGCTTTGCCATCCAGACAAGTTTGATGAAGAAAAACCCCCTCTTTGTTGAGTTTGCTAGCAGGGTGCTGGTATACATCTCAGGCACCAATGTGTCCCTGATTGATTCTTTGGCGCCTTTCATTGACAACAAGAATATGGTTCCTCCAAAACCAAAAGTTTTCACTTCACCAAAGGATGACTTGGGTCTCCCATACGTGGCCCACGTTTGGGAAGTTTTGGACTACCCGGGTAAAGATGCAGTTTTTTCACTGGGTCACTTGGCATTGATTTTTCTGTCTGACCTTGTTGTTATTCCAAAGGAATCATTAACTACCAAGATTCCATTGCTGTTACATGTTTCCTTCGCCTTGTTGGACCACTACTTGCCCATTGTACAGGAGTCTGCTGGCAAGATGATTATCTATACCTTGAGTACTATAGGTACACACCCTAAACTTGAGCAAACGATAGAACTGGTGAGAAACAACCAGAAATGTCTCTGGGTCTACGATGACTTGAACAATGACAAGAATGGTGCGAGATCTCCAAAGGACATGGACCTGTTGATCAGAAACATTCTTGAGATATTCTCTGCCACTTATCCAGCCATTCAAGAGGAGTGGGGTAGAGTGGCTCTGTCATGGGCCACAAACTGTGCAGTGAGACACATTGCCTGCCGTTCTTTCCAAGTTTTCCGCTCCTTACTGTCTTTCTTGGACCAATCCATGCTGAGAGACATGTTGCACAGATTGTCCAATACGATCTCGGATGAGACCACGGATATCCAGGGGTTCGCGATGCAAATTTTGATGACGTTGAATGCTATGACTTCTGAGTTGGACGCCACTAAGCTGATTGGTTTCCCTCAACTGTTCTGGGCCACTGTGGCTTCGTTGAACACCATCAATGAGTATGAGTACATTGAACTTTTGTCTGTGCTGACAAAGTTCTTGTCCAAGATTGATCTTGACTCCGAGGAGACTGTTTCTTGTTTGGTTTCAACGTTCCCATCGAACTGGGAGGGTAAGTTTGAAGGCTTGCAACAGATCATCATGATTGGTTTGAGATCGTCTCACTCGTGGGATGCTTCTTTGCAACTTCTGGACCGCTTGAACAAGTTGAAACACAGTGATATTATTGCCGGTCCTTCCAGGTTGTTGTTTGCCGTGTTGATCAACATTCCAAGATATATGCATGCGCTGGAAATCGGTGATGTTTCTGCGGAGGTCCACAACTCGGCACAGACTTTGTCAGCGATGGCCGAGGCTGAAGGTCATGCCAATCTTGCCAGAATCATGACTTCTTTCTCGATGAATCGATTCAGAACCAAGGATGACTTTTTGAGGCAGACGGTGAATTTCATCTCGGAGGCATTCTTGTCTGAATACAGTGGGCAAACGTTGATATTCTTCCTCGGATTGTTATCCAACAAGATTGATTGGGTGAAAATTGAGACGATGAATGTCTTGAAAGTTATCTTCTCCAAGATTGACCTGGGTGAGCCGCAATTCCAAGGCTGTGGTGCAGACTTAATCTCTCCCTTGTTGAGATTGTTGTTGACGCCATATGCGCAACAAGCTTTGGAGGTTCTTGACGAGACTAACAGTATTTCGGGAAGCAAGCTGGACAAGGACATCTTGAGAATGTCCCTTGGCAACACCAAAGTCAAGAAGGATTATGAAAAGACCGCGACATTGTTTGGGATCCCTGAGGACAGTGGCTGGTCCATTGCCATGCCCGCAATCACTGCTGCAACTACCAGAAACAACGTTCATGCTGTGTTTGGCACTTGTGCTGCGCTGGCTGAATCCGAAGAGCCGGGAGTGGAGCAAGAGCAGATCATGTTCCATTTGGAGGAGTACCAATACGGTGGTGGTAAACAGAACCATTATGGCCATCAGCACAACCACAGTGGTAACCAGATGGACACCATTTCGGTCGCTGAGGAGAATGACGGTTCTCTGAGTAACATGTGGGCTGAGCTGGACAACCTTGACTCTTTCTTCACGAAGGACGCCGATGAGGATGCCTCACAATTCTCTGGGATCACCGGTAACAATGGCATGGGTGGCCATTTCAGATCTGCCTCGGTTGATACGAGATACAGCAACACAGATACAATGACCCCATTCGAGTCGGCTCCGCTAATTTATGACCGCAAGGTCAGTGTCATTTTGAACAGAAGTTTGGCAAGAACGCAATCCAACACCTCTTTCAGGACGTCTCTTGCCGATTCTTTTGGCAGGAAATCACAGATGCCATGAGAGAGAGAGAGAGAGAGAGAGAGATTCTGCATTGTCAGATATATAAAACACTTTTGATTGGAGTTTATGTACAAATATAATGGGTTGCAGCCTCTGTAAGTCCCTAACCAGAGGTTGGAAGAGCATTGACCATCTTACCAGAGTTGTCGAAAGTGAACTTACGGTCCTTCTTGTTGTCACGCAGAGTGGTACCGTAACGGAATCCCACCTCGCCGACTTTTGCCTTGGTGAATTGGAAGACGAATCTGTCCTTCTTGGAAGATTTGGCCGTGAAGATCTCTTTCTCCCTCTGCAACGGCTTCTTGTCGTCAGTCAAATGGTGATCGCCGGAACCCAACTTCTCCAAAGTCTCGGCAGCAGGTTCGAGATCAAACACCTTAGCAGCGTCCAACGGTCCGAAAGGCTCGGACTCAGCAATGGTCACGAACTTGGATTGCAGAGTCTTGACAGGGACCGGGATCTCAGAGAGATTCTCCGAGTGGAGGTCCTTCTCAAACAGTGGGAACATCTTGTACATCGTCTCGGACATCTTCTCCAAGTCTGGCGTCACGAGGCCTTGCTTCTCCCACTTCTTCTCAATCTCTTTCAACGCAACGACAGCCTCAAGTCGCGGGATCTTGATGCCGTAGTTGATGGCCACCTGCTGGATAGGCACCTTCTCGACCGCTACGCTTTGGTAAATCGCCTCCCTGTCCTGTTTCGAGAGCATGAGGTTGGTCTCGCAGTATCTGTTCTGTGGGAATGGCTGCAGTCTGTTGTTTTGGAAAGAGGATCTTTTGTCAGCGTTGCCGCCGCCGCCATTCAATGGTTCGCCGGTATGGTAGTCTATTAGGGTGTTACCCTTCTCTTGGTCTGGCTTGATGTAGTTAGGCTGGTGGTTTTGCGGGGCAGAGAAGTACTTGTTGTTTGGGTACTGGCCTTTGTAGTTCTTTGGGCCCAAGAAATTCTGCATTTGGAATCTGAGCGAGGTCTTGTGGTCCTTTGGATGCGTCTTGCCCATCTTTTGCACCGGGTAGAATGGGTACGCTATTCTTCTTCTGGAGAAGTGACGCACCTGCTGCGTCGTGGCAGCGGAGGAGAGGGCTCCGGCAGCGGAGTGGAGCTGGACCATTTTGCGTGAATCAGCTGTTTAGACCTCCCTCTGCCAGTTTATACACCTTATTTTTTTTTTTCTTCTTCTTTCAGCCAACACCGAGGACAAGAAAAAAAAAAAAAAAAAGGTCGCGGGAGGAGAGGTGTGTCACGTGAGTGGAAGAGAGAGAGAGGGTAACTTGTTTCAGCGTCTTTTCCCCCCGCACCAGATCGGGCACGCGGTTATGAGCGATGGAGCCTCCAATGGATACGCATGTACAGTCGATATCGGCAATCACGACTCGATCAAAAGACGGTTAAAGAAAAGAGGGCAGCTTTGAGATCCAACACTTATTTCCTTCTCCAGTTTGAGCCGCTGCTTTCTTCCAGAAACTGAGCTTCACTGCCTCGTAAGCGTGTTTTTATTACCAACACGCGGCCTCTGATTGGCCAAAATTTGGGACTGGGGCGGGCCTGGCGCGCGTGCGCTAACGGCGAACGGTTCTGCCGGTTTCGGAGCATCAGTGAAAATTTGCCTTGGGATGAGTCGAAAATGACATGAACTTTTTTTTTCTTATAGAAACACTCCACAAAACAAACGGAAAAAACACTGACTCTCCAAAGAACAGCAACACAACAAGATGGGTGTCCTTGCCACTGTCGCCTCCAAGAGAGGATTCTCCTCCTCTGCTCTCAGAAGCCAGAAGGTTTTCAACAAGTACTCTTCGATCATCACGCAGCCAAAGGACCAAGGCGCTTCGCAGGCGATGCTCTACGCCACCGGCTTCAAATCGGAGGATTTCAACAAGGGTCAAGTCGGCGTGGGCTCTGTTTGGTGGTCAGGTAACCCGTGCAACATGCACTTGCTCGACTTCAACTTCAGATGCTCCGAGTCGGTCAACAATGCCGGTTTGAAGGCGATGCAGTTCAACTCGATCGGCGTCTCTGACGGTATCTCGATGGGAACCGACGGTATGAGATACTCGTTGCAATCGAGAGAGATCATTGCCGACTCGTTTGAGACTATCATGATGGCGCAGCACTACGACGCCAACATCTCGATCCCGTCATGCGACAAGAACATGCCGGGCGTGCTGATGGCGATGGGCAGACACAACAGACCCTCGATCATGGTGTACGGAGGCTCGATCAACCCGGGCTCGCCGACTTGCGGCTCAGCCAAGATCCCAGACAAGATTGACCTCGTGTCGGCGTTCCAGGCGTACGGCCAGTACATTGCCAACGAGATCACCGAGGAGGAGAGAAGGGACATTGTCGAGCACGCGTGCCCTGGCGCGGGATCCTGCGGTGGTATGTACACCGCCAACACGATGGCCTCTGCTGCTGAGGTGTTGGGTATCTCACTGCCAAACTCGTCGTCTGCTGTCGCCACCTCGGCTGAGAAGCTCGCAGAGTGCGACTCTGTCGGGTTCGCCATCAAGAACCTGATTGAGAAGGACATCAAGCCAAGGGACATCATGACCAAGACCGCCTTCGAGAACGCCATCACCTACATCATTGCCACTGGTGGCTCGACCAATGCCTGTCTCCACATGATTGCCATTGCCCACTCCTGCGGCGTCAAGCTGACCTTGGACGAGTTCCAGGCCATCTCCGACAAGACGCCGTTGCTGGCCGACTTCAAGCCTTCAGGTAAGTACGCGATGGCTGAGCTTGCCCAGTACGGTGGTACCCAGGCCGTGATGAAGTATTTGCTCGACGAAGGTTTCCTGAACGGTGACACGCTGACCGTCACTGGCCAGACGATGGCTGACAACCTGTCCTCGAACCCGGGTTTGACCCCAGGCCAGCCAATTGTCTCGACAATTCAAAACCCGTTGAAGCCAAGAGGCCACTTGCAAATCTTGTACGGTTCTTTGGCCCCTGGTGGTTCCGTTGCCAAGATCACCGGCAAGGAAGGCACCTACTTCAAAGGTGCGGCCAAGGTGTTTGAAGACGAGAGCTCCTTTATCCACGCTTTGGAGAAGGGCGAGATCAAGAAGGGCGAGAAGACTGTGTGCATCATCAGAAATGAGGGTCCAAAGGGTGGTCCGGGCATGCCTGAGATGTTGAAGCCTTCCTCTGCGTTGATGGGCTACGGCCTCGGCCAGGACGTTGCCCTGTTGACCGACGGTAGATTCTCCGGTGGCTCCCACGGTTTCCTCATTGGCCACGTTGTGCCAGAGGCTGCCGAGGGTGGTCCAATTGGCTTGGTGCAGGACGGCGATGTCATTGTCATTGACTCTGACAACAACACCTTGGACTTGCTCGTTTCCGAGGAGGAAATGGCCGAGAGAAGAAAGTTGTGGGTCAAGCCAGAACCAAGATTCACAAGAGGCACTTTGGCCAATTATAGCAAGTTGGTGTCCGATGCCTCCCACGGCTGTGTCTTGGATGGTGACAACTAGAGAGAAACCTAGAGACCCTCTCTTTTTCTTCTCTCTCTTTTTATATCCTGTTTGATTTTATTCGTTGATAGTGGGAGTGTTTGGTTATGTCCTCGAAAGGACCCTCATGTGTGTATTCACACCCTATTTTTATTTGCCGGTGCATTATAAACTAAACAATGGAATTGTGGTTTATGGTATAAATGATGGCCGTAGTGCCCGAACCGGATGGCGATGAGCTTCAAAATTTTCCACAAAAAAAAAACAAAACAAAAGACAGACATCAACAATTTGAAAAATAGATAAATAGAAGGAGCAGAGGAAATGCCAACGATAGAGGCCATTTTCATCGGTGCCAACAGGCATACGCAAGTCGCCGATGTCCACCCATCGAAGCATATTGTCGCGTACGGCGCCGGCACAACCGTTGCCCTGTGGGACCCACTTTCCGCCGAATCGCGCGGCGTCTACGCCACGTTGAAAGGCCACACGGCGGAAGTCACCTGTGTCAAGTTTGTCGCTGGGACGGAATACTTGGTTTCAGGAAGCGAGGACTCGAGTGTCAAACTGTGGAAGTTCAGCGATGGCAAGAGGCTGGCGTTGGTGCAGTCGCTGGACTTTCATGGCGAATCGGTGCTGTGCCTCGCCACGCACAAGCACTTGTTTGTGACGGGAGACACCCTGGGCCAAATTGCGCTGTGGGCAATCAAGGGCGACGAGGTGCTGCAATTGCATACTTTTAACACTCAGAATGGGATGCTTCCTTTGACGTTGGCCATCCAGGAGATTGCCAAAGATGAGTATGTGCTGGCCCTCGGCGGCTCGAAGAACCAGGTCTTTGTCTACACTTTTACCTTTGGTTCGCAACTGGACAGCTTTGGCCTTTCTGCCATGTTGGAAGGCCATGAGGACTGGGTCAAGGCGCTTGCGTTCAAACGACAAGCCGAGGGAGATTACCTCCTGGCGTCAGGGTCGCAGGATAGGTACATTCGTCTGTGGCGTATCCGGACCAACGAACGCATTGACCGGTCCGACGAGGATGAGACCAAGTTGCAACTGCTGAGCAACAAGCAGTACAAGTTTGACCTCGCTGAGACCAAAGTGGCGATCAACTTTGAGGCGTTGATTATGGGCCATGACGACTGGATTTGTGCGTTGAGATGGCATTCGAGCCAGTTGCAACTGATCGCATCGAGTGCCGACACTGCAATGATGGTGTGGCAGCCGGACGAAGCGTCGGGGATCTGGGTCTGTGCCGCCAGATTGGGTGAGATTAGCACGAAGGGCGCCAGTACAGCGACGGGCTCCTCGGGTGGATTCTGGTCTGCACTGTGGTTCCAAGACGAGAATGACGACGAGTATATCCTGACCAATGGAAAGACAGGCGCCTGGAGAACGTGGAAGCTGGACAAGGAGAACGGCTCTGGCGTGTGGGACCAGCAACTCGCCGTCGCTGGCGCGACGAGGCATTGCACCGATGTCTCGTGGTCAACGAGTGGCCGTTACCTGTTGTCGACATCCTTGGATCAAACGACAAGGCTGTACTCGCAATGGATCAGCAACAGTGATGGCTCGCCAAGGGTCGTGCCCACGTGGCAGGAGTTTGCCCGGCCTCAGATCCATGGTTACGACATGGTTTGCGTCTCTTCGCTGTCGGACACCAGGTTCATTTCCGGCGGAGACGAGAAGATTCTGCGCTCCTTTGACGAACCGAAAGGTGTAGCCAGGATCCTGGCCAAGTTCTGCGGCGTGCCATTGCAAGACGAATCGGTGATGCCCGAATCAGCAGCTGTCCCGGCGTTGGGACTTTCGAATAAGGCGACCAACGACGCCGATGAGGCTGCCAGGCCCGACGAGGAGCAGTTGAGGGAGACTGATGAATCGAACAACATTTCGTACGAGATTTTGAGCACGTTGGGGCTGCCGCCTTTTGAGGATCATCTCCAAAGACACACCTTGTGGCCAGAGATTGAAAAGTTGTACGGCCACGGCTACGAGATTGTCGCTGTCGATTCGAGTCCTGACAAGACGTTGGTGGCAACCTCTTGCAAATCCAACACACAGCAGCACGCTGTGATCAGAATCTACGACGCTGCTGCAAACTGGCAGGAGCTCAAGCCGAACCTCAAGATGCACGAGCTAACGGTGACGAGGGTCAAGTTCTCACCGGACGGGAGATATCTCTTGTCCGTGTCGAGAGATCGTCAGTTTGGCCTTTGGGAGAGGAACACCGGGGATAACAGCTTCCAACTGGTGGCACAGGAGGGCAGGGCGCATTCCAGAATTGTGTGGGATTGTGCCTGGTCGCCGCGCGAGTTTGGCCTCTACTTCTTCACGGCGTCGAGGGACAGGTCGATCAAGGCGTGGAAGCTGAGCCGGGACTCGGAGACTGGGGCTGTCGTTGTCAAGAGCGTTGTTCAGGCCAAGTTTGACAGTCCGGTGACCTCTGTCGATGTGCACAAGCAGGTTGTTAACGGCAAGCTCGCGTTGGCGATCGGCCTCGAGTCGGGTGCGCTGCTGGTGTACTCCTTCAGCAGCAGCAGCAGCGGCGACAAGTTTGCCCATGTGCACTCGTTTGACGACTGCGAGACGCCAGCCAACAGAGTCGCGCGTGTCAGCTGGAGCTTTGTCACTGGCGACAGGCTGCTGTTGGCTGCCGCATCGCATGATCACTCGACGCGTATTTACTCCTTGGAGAACTCGCTTATCTAAAAAAAAAAAAAAAAAAAAAAAGCGGGTAACGAGCATTTGACACAGCATTTATGACTAAGCAGAGAAAGCCCTTCAGAAAATAGACCTCATCTCGGGTAAACTCACCCAAAAAACCTCTTTAGTTTACACAGAACATAGACAAAGCCATTGAAGGCCATAAAGACTGTAATCCCATTGGATTCCTGTATTACTCTGAGCTCAATCCAGCAGCCAAACACACGAGAAAAAAAAGAAAGTCCCCCCGTTTTTCCGCTGCAAAAGACTCTTTTGAAAGGCGTTTGGCAGCAAACAAAACAGGGGGTTCCCACACTCAAAAGGCAATGATGTTGGCACACAGACTCAAGAGACTGAGGTCGTTTGCCGTGGCCGTTTTGACGCTGATGCTAATGCTTTACTTCACTTTCCGCAACGAGGAGCTCGAGATGAACCAGCTACTCGACGAGGAGGAGTTGCCACGCATCACCAGCGAGCTCCAGCAGTCGGCAGACACTGTGCCATTGTCCAGGGAGGAACTCGAAAGACTGGAATTGTCGACGCCGGAGGGACTCCGTGCGAAGAACAGATACTTCCCTCTCATTGGCGCGGAGCAGCAGATGTCGTCGCCAGCAGACGGACGGCTCGTGCCTGACGACTACATGGCGAATCAGAAGAGCTCGACGCTGCGGCAGTTCAAAAAGGAGAGGTTCTACAGCATTGGCACGGAGAACTACCACCGCATGCCCAAACTCTCGCCGCTGGCGGAGGACGGGTACCCCGAGATCCAGTCCTCCTACTTCACCGATGGTGGACTCAAGAACAAGACGAGGCTGCAACGCGTTGAGCAGGCGTTTGACCAGTCGTGGCAATTGTACTCGCGGTACGCCTATGGCCACGACGAGGTCCTTCCGCAATCACGTGTGCCGCAGGACTCCTTCTGCGGCTGGGGCGCGACGCTTATCGACACACTCGACACACTATGGCTCATGGGCAAGCAGGCGGAGTTCCAGCGGGCGCTGGCCCGCATTGCGCAGGTCAATTTCAAGCAGTCGTTCAGAGAGGACATCCCTCTTTTCGAGTCGGTAATTAGAATTCTTGGGGGACTCATCAGTGCGTACGAGTTGTCGCAGGAGGAGTTGCTGCTCGAGTCGGCCAAGGATCTCGGGGAGTTGTTGATGGAGGCTTTTGACACGCCCAACAGAATGCCCATGCTTTACTACCGTTGGAAAGACGAGGTTCAAAACAAGTTCGCCTCCACTGATGCCTCCGTCGCTGAAGTTGGGTCCTTATCCTTAGAACTGTCGAGATTGACCCAGCTGACCAAGGATCCAAAGTATTTCGATGCCATCACCAGAATTACCAAGATGCTGGAGGACTCGCGTCATGAATTCTTGCTCGAGGGGTTATTCCCAACCAGACTTGACATTTCAGGCTGTCAGATCCTCACAGAGGAGGAGATTGAACACGGTGTCCATCTCAACAACCCGAAAGTGATCAAGTCCATCCATGGCGACCGTTTTGTCTACTGCCTGAAGACGGACAAGGTTAAGCCAACAGATTCACAGTCGTATACCCTCGGAGGACAAGCAGACTCCTTTTATGAGTACATGCCCAAGATGTTCCACCTGCTGCGCGGGT
The DNA here is from genome assembly GCA_030569275.1 of [Candida] sanyiensis. Classification (NCBI taxonomy): domain Eukaryota; kingdom Fungi; phylum Ascomycota; class Saccharomycetes; order Phaffomycetales; family Phaffomycetaceae; genus Barnettozyma; species [Candida] sanyiensis. The sequence continues at coordinate 254,431 of JAJMKO010000001.1, read as the reverse complement.
CACAATCGAAGCTCACCAGGAGTTACCGGGATATGTATCTGAATGCGCTCAAGGGTATCAAGGAGTACATGATTTACAAGCCAAAGATCCCACAAAACGAGGACATATTGTTCCTATCGTCTCTCACGACTTCTGAAAACTCATCGGCACAGGCCATCACAGTGACGAGAACTGGTGACATGGAGCATCTGTCCTGCTTTGCCGGTGGTATGTTTGCCCTTGGTGCGAGGCTTTTCAACATGCCAGAGGATATCAACCTTGCTGGGAATGTTACCATGGGCTGCGTCGAAATGTACAAGCGCATGAAGGTTATGCCTGAGATGTTTTGGGTCGGTATTTCCCAAGACCCTGAAGATGCCTTTGACGAAGCGAGCAGACTTGCCAGCATCGAGCCATTGCCCGCAGCAGGGGCATTGGCTGGTGTTGCCAGTGCCAAATTAGATCTGGACAAGAGAGACGGTTCAATGGAAACAGCTGCCACGTCTGTGCCGACGTCTGTCGCATTCGCAAAAAAACCGTATTCCCAGTGGACAAAGACTGTCGTTAATGACGCAAACCCGAATGCGATGTACCCACGTCAGAGAATTGACCCAGACACTGGTGAGGCCGTTTGGCAAGTTGGCACGTCTGCCAATCAACCAGTTTGGATCAACAAGCAGGATCCAAGGTATTTGCTACGCCCTGAGGCCATTGAGTCGGTATTCTACATGTACAGAATCACAGGCGACGCCAAATGGAGAGAATATGGGTGGGAAATGTGGGAGAATATTGAAAAATGGTGCCAGACCTCAAAGGGTGAGTTTTCGGCAGTCAAGGACGTTACTGCCCTGGGCAAGGATGCCACCTTTGCAGACCACGCCGAAAGTTTCTGGTACAGTGAGACGCTCAAGTATTTCTACCTGCTGTTCGAGGATATATCTGTGTGGAGTCTGGATGAGTACGTCTACAACACGGAGGCCCACCCTTTCAAGCTATCGTTATAAATTCATTCATTGTCTTCTTGTTCCTGTACTGGTTACACATTATCTAAATGATTCTCCACGTCTTCAACAGTCTCAAGTATCTGTACTTCTCAAAGTCACCGTGCATACCATCATGGAACGCCCTGTAGTAATACCACGTGAACACCACCAGGGCAAAGTTGACCCCGACGACTGCAGACCTGATCCATTTGTTACGGATCTTGTTCAGTCCAAGCTCGAGCACATAGCCGAAAACCAGAATGGCAAAGTACAATGCTGGTACGTAGTGGTGGACATAGGTCACACGGCCCATAATGACAAACGGCATGAAATGCGCCAACCAGGCGACAAACGGGTATGCACCTTTAATGAGGTATTGGTACAACTCATCTTTGCCCCAAGAAAGTCTCTGTCTCTGGTATTTGAAAGTGTATCCCAATGTCACCACAGCAAAACAGAGAATGGCCAAAGAGGAGCCCCAAGTGTTGTACACGTTTCCAATGAGGAAGTATCTGTAGTCACTGGTTCCCCAGCCACACATTCTCAGGCCGAGCCACAACGTTGGCCATTGCCACCATTCAGAGGCCAAGTTATCATTCTTGTCGTAATCAGGCACCAGCGCATTGTTTGACGACGCCATGGCAAAATTAATGAGGACAAAGTCGGCCCAGAAGCTCGATTTTGGAGGTGTGTAACCTTCGTCAATGGTGAGCATCTCGTTCTTGTGGGCCTCAACGTTCCACCACGTGGTCTTGTCCCATTTCGACCACGAAGGTTTACAGACCACCTCACTTTGCTTGAAACCCCATGCAGGGTAAGAGGCTCCAGTGGTCGCCAGGTAACAACCGAGGTCGGCGTGTTTGAGCCTAAAGTTTGTTGAGAGCGGGTGGATCAGGGACGAATCCTCTGCTGGGAAGGTCTTGTTGCTCGAAGGGATCTGTTGAACAACTTCGACTTGCCAATCGTCCTTTGAATCGCCAATTTTTTCGTTACCATAGCCACCAACCTCCCTGAATTTGGTGGTAACGTGGGCTGGGATATCGTGCGAGTGCAAATTGGAATGCGTGTTCTTGTGAACAAGCCTGACAACGTCGCCGTCCCGCACAGGCGTTGTGTCATTCGCGTCCAGCTTTGCACCTGAAGCTCTCGAGTACTTGAAGATCCAGTTGTTGTTGGAGTCGGAGTGACCATAACCGGTGATCTGGTGCTGATGTGAGCCAGCCGGGTACTTCTGCGCGTGCGAGTGGAGCAAGTTTGGCGACAAGCCATGCGATCTGATTGTCACCTCAGAGCCGTACAAAATGTCTCTTGGTGAGTTGGTGATCTTGTTGCCTTCCAAATTGACCTGGAATAGCGACGAGGTGGAAGCGTCACCGGTGCCGGACTTGTACAGCAGAGCGAAATGGATCTTGAAGCAAATGAGGTAGATGACAAAAGGAATGCCAATCAAAGCGACAATTCTGACGGCCCAGTGTTTGGCGTACTTGGACCACGAGAGCTCCTTGTCAAACAGCTTCTCGCCGAGGTCCTGCACCGTGTAGAGACCAACAACGACGGTGATGAAGAGCCCAACCCACTTGACAGAGCAGACACATCCAATGGAGACACCGGACAGAGCCATCCACGAATACCACTCGGCGGAGAACTCCTTCTGCTCTGTTCTAAGCTTGTGGATCTTCACCATGGTCAGGAACGTTGTCGCTGTGAAGAAGAGCAGGATCGAGTCCAAGAGAATGAACTTTCCCAGAGCAATGTAGGACGACTCGAGGGCCACCATCAGCGTTAGAAGATAGACCAGAGGCTTGGAAAAATCCATCCATTTGACCAGGAACCAAGTTACTGGCACCACGAGGGCACTAAACACGACCTGGAAGACTCTCATGGTCTTGTAATCGAGATGCTCAGGGTATGTCGTCCCTGATTTGAACTCAAAGTCGCCGTTGAACCCAGCAATCCATTCACTGAGTCCAACGAGCATTTTGCCCAGCGGTGGGTGCACGTCGTGGTAAAACTGGTGCTTGATGTAATAGGAGCCAAACTTGCCGAAGTGTGCCTCATCCCAGACGACTTTCCCCGCGATGTCGAGCAAGTGCAAGCGCACGTAGAAAGCGAGGGCAGTCAGCAGCACCAAACCAACGTAGGGCTCATAGCGGGAAGCCAATTGAGCCAGTCTCGACCGCTTTCCGGGCTCGTTTGGCTGATGGGGCAACTTCTCAGGAATTTCTGCTCGGGCAGCAGGTTCGGCGGCAGCACCGGGGGTCCTCTGCTTCAGCAGGCTCTTGTTTCTGTGCTTGACAGCACCGGTGACTGAGGACATGGCTGTTGGCGTGGGGGAAACAAAGCTGGCTCTCACTTTTTCTGTTGTGGCTTCTTTCAAGACTTTGGTGTCGTGTCAAAAAAAAAAAAGTTGGTCGTGGGAAAGGCAAAAAAATAAAACCCTGCTTACATCATACCAAAACTTTCCCAGCCTCAAATCCCTGTCCATAGGCTGTATGTAATATAATAAGGACCAAACCAGTGGTCAATATCACCATCACTGGCTTGTGGACGTGTCCGGCACTGACCCTCCAAGCTTTCACACTGCGGCAACAGAACTGTCTCATTGGTTCACGGTCAGGAATTGACACTTCCGAATTGGAATTGGCTTTGTAAAAAGACACCCTCAAAAGGAGAAGATCGCCTATTCCTCGGTGCCCCTTGGATCACCATCTGGAGAAGTATCATTTTCACTGGCCAATTGACCATCAGTTTGTCATTTGAACACTGGCCGCAAGCAAAAAGAGAGACTTCCCCCCGTTTATGAAAACTGGTGAGTGTCTTGGTCAACGATCGGTGCTTCCAGCTCAACCATTTCATCCCCCCTTCGCCCTCCCTTCCCGGTTTTTTTGGTTGCAACATATCCTCGTTTCTACGACCACTAAAACTGTCACTGATATCTCTGCGATCATATCTCAGATCTGGTAGTCGACTGTAGACACTCTGTTCAAAGAAAAAATTACACCAAACGGGCGCCGCTAGCTATGTAACCCCCCAAATTATTGGTATACTATGCGCCAGTGCTCAGACACTAGAACTTGACCGACTTAATTTTTAAATTTTTTTTGCCAGCAAACCTCTGTTGAAAGAAAACTCTTGAGAACGCATTCCATTTTTCTTGAAAGAAAAAACAGAACTTGAGGGATATGAGGATATATCTGCTCTTTGGGCGTCCCTTTTGATCACGCTTTACTGCTTCCGTACTCTTCAGAGTTCTTCTTTTTTTTCTCGATACGAGGCGGTCTTATTGGCCAGCCCGCGTTGTGGCCGCTAACATTACTCCAGAAATGGCCACTTGTTGTGCATGATCTTGCAGCCGCCGTTGGGGAGGATTCTAGATCTCCGCTCGAAAAATCGTCTGTACTGCAGCGCTCTTCATCTTCAATAAGGGTCGAGTGCACCCTTCTCTGTTGACTCAGCAGTCTGATCCTATCTGTTGAGTCTAGTGATTCCTCCTCAGCTGCTTCCCGCACTTTCTTTATGCACACCTACCCACTGCAGTTCTTTTGCCTGGAGCCAGATCTGGGGCGGGAGCGGCAACAATGCAGACTGCGAGGCGGTCGCGCAAAGATCGGCGGTGTAGCCGTATCTAGGACCCGGACAATGATGCCTGAACCCGCAGCTACAATATAAAAGGAGGTTCGTCAGCAACCCGGCGCTGCAAAGCAAGGACAGCCGAAGAACGAGCAAAGAGATACCCCATTTCGAAAAAACAATGCGGTTCGCTTCCGTGCTTGTCTTTGCAGCGTCTCTCTTTGCAGCCACCTCGTCTGCGCAGCAGCCACAATGTACCTACTCAACACTCACAAACCTGGGTTCGGGCACGGCCAAGGTCACTACTACACCTAACCAGAACAACGGAGTGTCAGTGTCGATCAAGTTTACGCTAACTACGACCGACCCAAAGTACAACGGCATCCAAAACAGACTCTTTAGGCCCTCAGGCATCATTACTGACTACGTTAGCAACTGGGTGTTCAGTCCTCTACCGGGCCAGACCGAGGTCAATGTCAATATACTCCAGGGAACTTACAACAGTATCCAATTGAGGGATTACATTTTAACCTTCGATGTGACTGTTCCTACGGACGGCACACACATCGCTCTGGGGGAAAGATTCTTCATATTCTACCAAGGAGGGTCCATTACAGCCTTGACCGTGAACATGGATTGCTGGCTACCCGTGGTTCAATCGTCAAGCTCCAGCAAGAGTTCTTCCTCTTCCCTGATGTCTTCTTCTGGGTCTTCACTGGCATCTTCCTCCAGTTCTGCGGCCAGTTCTAGCTCCTCTTCCTCTTCCTTGATGTCATCTTCTGAGTCTTCAGTGGTCTCCTCTTCCTCTTTCTTGATGTCTTCCTCTGAGTCTTCATTGGTCTCCTCTTCCTCTTCCTCGATGTCTCCTTCTGAATCTTCAATGGTCTCCTCCTCCTCTTCCTCGATGACATCTTCTCGGTCCTCATTGGTCTCCTCTTCCTCTTCCTTGATGTCGTCTGGGTCTTCAATCGTCTCCTCTTCCTCTTCCTTGATGTCTTCTTCTGGGGTTAGCACCAGCTCGAGCTCGAGTCCTTCTTCCCAGTCGGTTTTGGTCTCCTCACAATCAGAATCTAGCTCTGCTGTTCCTTCCAGTGGCCTTGCCTCCTCTTCCCAGCTGTCCTCCATCTCCATCCAAGCCAGCTCCTACCAAAACACTTCTTCCTATGCAAGCTCTTCTTATTCCTTTGCGTCCAGTGCGGGATCCATCACTGCCTCCATCAACGCAGCAAGCACTCAAGCCTCTGCATCTGGCTCGTTCAGCTCACCAATCTCCTCGCTTTCGGGTTCAACAACACGGCCATCCTCTGCTAGTGTCACCACGATCACTGTTGCTGACACTGCCGGGATCAAGACTTTGACCATCACCGACCCTTGTATCACTTCAACCATCACCTCGAAAAGCTCTACCGAGACCAAGTACATTACCAAAAAAGCAACCACGGATTCCCAAGGCAAGTTGACCGTCAAGACCTTGACCTCAGACATTATTGTCACCACCTCGGCTGGAACCACCATCACCAAGACCATTCCATGCTACAAGTGTCAACAAGGTACCACAGTGACAACTTTGGCAACTGCAGCGGCTCCAGCGACTCCAGCGACTGCTCACACCTCTACCAGTTCCACTCGTCTCCCAGTGCCAGTGGTTACTACCTTGATCAACGGAGCAGAGCTATTGTTGGCCAACACGCTGCTGACTTTGGCTGCCGTCTTGATGGCTTTGTAAACTTTTTAGAGTAAGCAATACCTTTTAAGAACACTGTAGACAAACTCCCCCGGAAGGAGCAAGAAAAAGCTGAACGGTCAAGGCCCAATGAGACTTATTTTTTTTTTTGTGATGATGGTCTCTGTCCTGGTGCATGTGCAACTTGCATACATTAACATTAAGATCCCATTTCGGCACAGCACCATTCGCCCTAGTACGTATCTGGTGACTTGAACCCCAAATATGTACTGTCTCTCACATTGAGCTCTGAATCAATGGGCATCCTCTACGATAGCGTCGTTGCCCTGGTTAAATTAACCGCAGTATTGTTTTAACTTAATATTGCAGTGGAGCCACTCGACAAAACAAACTCTATTCAGTACTCATCTCAAGAACCAAAACCAATATAATTAACGCTCTGGTTTGTGAACGAGAAGTAGTACGTGTACGTCCTTTAATCATGCTTTTGGTATATATATATATATATAGCTCACCGCGACCCTCTGACGCGACGTCTTCATATGCGGGTGAATTTTACGGATATAAGCTGGGCCGGGACGTCGTCCGTCGGTTTAAAGCAGCTGATCGATTAAAATTAGCTGCGTGAGATCGACAAATAATAATATTATTAACTGCTCAGCCAGTAGTACTGCTTGGCGTGAAGAGGGGATCAGAGGTTGGAACCAGTGAATATATCATGGAAGGGCGCTGCGGCTTTGTTTGGGTTGTTATTGTCTCTACCCTCCACCGTTCAAAACTATCGCTACCCCCTCTTTTCCTCTTTTTCCTCCCCGATCATGAGCACCTTCAACAGTGCAACTGAACAAGGTGTGCAAGTAGCAAGCAGTCCAAGTGAATACATCAGCAAAGTGATCCCATTTCTTAATTGTCGAGCAGTAAGCTCAAGAGTCATCTATCAGCCTGATCGACGTCCAGCTGTTGCTCCTCGAAATCTGCAGCATCATTGGATTTCCGCTGGTCTCTGATACGAGAATGCCACGATGTGGCCTCGTAATCATCCACTTACATAGGATGAAATGTAGAATTCACAGCCCCGGTTTTTAGAGCGTTATATTGAGACAAACTGCTCTCTCAGCTCTGACAATGGAGCGAGCCTCAGGCAGAGCAGAAGCGTACTACTATCCAAGGGTCAATGTTGAGAAACACCCATGCACCACGACATATTTCTGTCTTGGGAACAAATCGATAAGGGGTCCACAAGGTACTTGAAGGCTCCTCCACCCCACCCTAAAAGTTGATTGAGATCAATCTGACCACAGGATGGTATCGACCAGTAATTACTAACACACACTCAGCAGATCAGACAGTGGGCGACCAGCAGCCAGCTAACTGGCTCCACTGCCACCGTCGACTTCCTGGACATCATGGGCCAAGGTTTTGTGTCCAGGCAGCAGTACAAGACAAAGAAGGGGAGCCACACGTTGACCAGTATTGACCAGTACAGTTGAAAATTTGTGGCTTGTCTTTCAAAGAAACGGCTTTGATGTCATTTCGTCTACTCGCAAAGCCAGCTTGGTGTGGCAGTATGTGAACAGGGTAAAGTCGTAGATCTTGTGCACCTCGCGAAAAGGATGCATATGCCTGCAGATACTTGCGATGTAAGCTTTTTGGCAAAAATAGCGCCCTTTGTCAACACTATCCAGATTGCAAAGGCATGAATCCAGGGAAGTCAAAGCTTTATCAGATGACGTCTAAGGTCACCAATGTCAGAGAAAATTGTTTTCTGTGGACCCCACCCTTATACGCACTTTTTCTTTCTTTCTACAACTGTGAAACACGGCATGCACTAGTGTATGGAAATGAACATAATTAAGAGAGGACAAAGAGGTTGAGTAAAAGAACGAGGGAAAAAAATACTAAACAGGAGGATTCAGGGTGTCATTAAACACTGGCTTGCAGGAAAGTGTCGAACAGCTTGTGCTGGAAAACGCTATTATCGTCTCCCTTAGAACTCTCTGAAGCAGCCTTCACAATGTCATCAGAGACAAACTTGAGGTAGTACTTCTTGTCCATAGAGACATCCTCAAGAAGCTCCTTCTCGCCAGTCTTGAGGGACGTAAGGCGGAAAAGAGACACCACTGCGGACGAGAGGTCAGCGTTCTTGACAGAGGCACTGTAACGTGCCAACTCCGCACTGAGCTCTTTGCCCGGGGCGATTAGTTCGTACAGAACCGGCTTGACACCGGCTGTCTCCATGCCAAAGTCCCTCGACAAGTCAAGGTCCACCGACACGATCTCCGAGTTCAGGACAGGGACCTGATTTGCTGGGACAGCGGCGGTGAAACAGGCGAGGTTGGCCAATATAGTGGCGTACGTGGCAAATTGTAACTTCATAGTGTGAGGAGAGTGTAACAGAAAAACAACAAAAAAAAAAAACAGCAGAAAGGAAACGTCGGTCACCTTTATATAGCCGGGGATGCGGTTTTGGGCTATATATAGTCCTGAGACAACTCCTGCGCGACAGCGCAGGAATATGCTTCCAGTGGCTGAAATGTTATACCCTTTAGGGTCTACATGCATGTAATTGCATTTGTAGGTAGATCTGGCGTGTGTAATGACATCATAACGCCCCAATCTGGTCAATCTTGGGACCTGTCTGTCAACCTGTGCCAACATGATCAGGACCTGTCATTATCCTTTGCTAGCTAGCTACCTGTGGTAGTGGTGTAAAAAAACAAAGGACGTTCATCTGATCTCATTGGCTTCAGAGTCGGCTAAGTATGTCAGGTGTTCCCGTTCCCACTGATGAACTCTTTTTGTCCCTTGAGTCCAGCGACCTTCCTTCGCACACCGGGTGTTTGGTAGTGGAGCCCCAAACTTGAAGTCATGCCGAACGCATCTCCCAATTGCTACAACTGGAGCCACTATATAACACATGTTTAGAAACGTCGATTGAGGGAATGCGAGACTTACCCAGTGTCTGTCCTGACGACTCTCTCTCTCTCCTTGTCTTCTGATTTGATTAAAATGCTCATTCCAAACCGAGAACATGAACGACCCCGGCCTCCCAGTCACCGGTGTACTCCTTCACATCACCCAATCCCAGCAGTGTCTTCACCTCGTCCAAAGCCGTCGGGTCGTCGACGACGCCATCGACGATAATAACGACCCCGCGAAACACGCCTTGCAACGACACGCCGACGGCCCTGATCTGAGTCTGCTTCCCCTTCAAGAAAACAGTGATATCGAATCCCGAATCGCCTTTCAGCGCTTGTTTCAACGCCCATTGGCTTTGCAATTTGGTCTGGATGATGGCGTCCAGCGGGTCCAACTGCTGGGCCAACGCGACAACGTCGCCGCCGCGGAGGTCCAACGGGGACGGACTCGTGCTGAAAAGTTTGCCCCCGACAATCAGCTTCGAGTGCGTCGTCCCGCTGGCCGTCGTCGACGTGACGTGGTACATGAACTTGGACCGCGACGCGTCCGTCGACTTGAAGACCTTGATTTCAATGCTCCATTGCGGGTGCTGTTGCGGGAGGAAGATCGGGTTTGAGAGCTGGCTGTGCAGGATCTGTGGAAGTTGGGCAGTTGCCTGCGTTGGTGAGAAGACCGTGGGCATTCTTTTTTTTTTAGCTTGCGGCAGCTTCTCGTGTTTTGTAAGTACTGTTCCCAAAACAAGACCGCAGTACAAGCGAGACCGTTTTGTCTTCGGTTACCCGGTTTCGAGTTCTTTTCTAGCACCCCCCCCCCCTTCATTTTTTTTTCTTTTTAATAGATTCTGTCGGAGTGTCTGATTACTATATGCTAATCGTCACTGTCGTCACCAGTTTCAAATCTGAGCTTTTTCTTAGGCTGCTCGTCTTGCTTTTGTTCATCCTCATCATCACTTGAGTCCGAGTCGCTGCTTCTCTTTTTCCGTTCATCATCGCTATCGTCCGAGTTGTCGGCATAGCCGGGCACGCCGTCAAAGTCAGGTGACGGGATCTCCTCATGCACAGCACGTGCTGGTGCCGGGGCAGCGCCAGCGCCAGCGGTTCTTGCCTGTTGTAGCTTCTCCCTGATCTCTTTCTGTTTCTGCTGTTGCAATTCAGCACGTCTCTGTGCATTGAGCTGGGTCTTGGAGAGATCGTCTTGGATCTCGAGCAGGCCTTTGATGGTCCTGTCCAGATTGCCAGATAGCTCATTGAGCTTCTCTTTGTCATTGGCAGCTAGCGCAGTGTGGTAAGACTTCTGGAACGAGCTGATGATATCTTCTGCGTCGAGAGGTCCCTGGCCCAATGATGGCGTGGACGCGCCATGGACCGTCGAAGGTGCAGTAGACAAATTCTCTGTGGCCTTTATATCAAGGGATTTCATCACAACATCCTTCTCAAAGATCTTTCTCTCCCGCCAGACATCGACAACTCTCTTCATCCTTGCCATATCGGAGGAGCTCAACGTCAAGTTGTCAACGACCTCTTGCATGATCTCACCAAAGGCGTTTACAAGATCCCTTTTGCCCTTGGCTCTGCCTTGCTGCACAACTTCGTTCGCCAGATATATCAGTGGAACAGTCTGCTTTGGGTGAGAATCGAGGTATGCGTGCCAGGTCGACACAATGGTGTTGAAGTGGCGATGATGGAACAGCACCCACTGAGCAGTAGAGGTGATCGAATCCTGCGTGCTGACCAGCTGTACCAGCTTCGCCTTCAGTTGTTCTGGTTTCATAGCCATTTGTTTTTTTCTTTGCCTTTTTGCAGCGATAGCTTTGGAACTCCACTCTCTTTGACTTGTTTTGTTGATATATTTTTACTATTGAAGAAAAAAACATTGGAAAAGTCTTAGAGCGGAATATTTCCAAAACAGGAATCACTTTCGCCCCCCAACCACCCCCCCTCCGTGAGCATCCTTATATTTTCCAAAGCCTGAGGTATAAAAGCATGATGAGGCGGCTGGCCAATACGAGCTTTATCAAAACCCATCCCCGAAAAGAACGAACCCCGGGCGGAATTATTCTGCAATTGCTGTGGGTGGACACTTTTTTTGGCTCCTGGGCTGACGAAATTCGCGGGAACTTTTTGATTAGACCGATAGAGCCTTTGAATATATGAAAAGCTGGACAAAAAAAAACACAGTGCAAAAGAGCCCACAAGACACGCCCCCCACGAAGACAATGTCCCATTTCCCAGAGATCAGTGCATCCGGCGAGAGCATCGAGGGCGACTTCCTTGCCAGGGAGAAGGAGCTTCTTGGCGACGATGCCCAGCAGTTCCAAACGGAAGACGACCAGCAGCAGGCTGAAGAAGAGGACGACGTGGCACAATTCCAACAGCAGTTCCCTGAAGTTGACGCATCTGCATCTGCCGCCGCTGGCGACGACGAGCCAATTGCCCCACAGGAGACCGAGGAGCCAGCGTTTAACCCTGCTCCCAGCTCTGCTGGTCCCTCTGCCGCAGTCGAGCAGTGGAAGAAGCGTTTTGATCTCGAGATCCAACAACGTGATGCCGCTGACGCTGAGAAGACTGAGAAGACCCGTGCCGCTGCTGAGGCTCAACTCGACGACTTCTACGAGTCGTACGATGCGAAGAAGAAGGAGCAACACGAGAAGGCCCTGAGGGCGCAAGAGGAGCTGCTCGAGAAGAGGGACACGGTTAAGGACGAAGGCGTCTGGGGCAGGGCCGCCGCTTTGGCCAAGGGCAAGGGCAACAGCAGATTCAGAGAAGTGTTGGAGGCCAGAGCCAAAGTCGAAGCGTCCTCTTAGACTGACTGATGGTGTGGCAGCGTGATGTTGACTATTGTACGTACGCTACGGATTTTTATGGGCAACGTTGTAGTCATGATAAATCTACCTCTATGCTCTCTCTGATAAGTACAGGGAAAAACAGAGAAGACGCGGCCCAACGCACTCTCACAAGCAGCAGTAGCAACGAACCAGACCTTTTGCCATCACTCCGGAACCAGCACATCGGACTGACTCGGAAGCTAACTTCGTGTCAACGATAGAGTTCGCAGGTGACTGATCTACCGCACATCAATATCCCATTGTGTGTATCTTGTATATAAACCAAGCACAAGCACCCCGTATACATAGGGTACATTTCCCAATTCATAAGTCATTAGCCATTAAAAAATCGTCCACTTAATCATTCTGCCCCTAGTCTCTTCCGCAAGCCGCTCAATCGGGTAACAATACTCTCAACATACTTCAAAATCATATCTCTATCGCCATCATCAAGCTTCTCGACATCGTCGCCTCCTTCCAACAAGGCCTCCAGCATCCATACGGACGTCGTGTACGCCAGTTCGCAACCAATCAGGTTCTCGGCAGTCTGCTGGTTGGACATCTCCATCTTGGCCGTGTTTTTCGCAATCTCCAACGCACGATCATATATCAATCTCTCGGAGTAAATGTGAGGGAACTTGGCGAGGTAGTTCTCATCCTTCTCGTACAGCCTCTTTTCCGCGTCTTGCAACTTAAGCCTGACAAACTCAGCCTTGCTCAGGCATTCGTTAAACCGCTCGCGGATCCATTGAACCAACTCATTAAGACGCACTGGTGGCGCATCAGAGTTCTTGTGCCACCATTCACTGGCAAGGTTCATCGCCTTCGACAAGAGCGACAAAGTCTTGACATAGAGTAACACGGCTTCGCCAGCGAGAACCTTGACAACCTCAGGAGGAAGATTGTTGTCTTCCGGAGACAAGACGCCATCGTCGTCGTCATCGTCGTCATCATCATCCTCAATTGCAAATGAGTTGACAGAAGGTGGCGAAGGAATCAACTGGCTAAACTTTACCTCAGCAAACAAGTTGATGACATGTGCCTTGGTGGCCAAGTTTTCCAGCTGTTGAACAATGTCCATCTTATCAAAATCAGAGTTGCGTCTCATGGTCAGCAACTGGTTCTTTGGGTTCACAAGCAAGTCGCTGATCAGAGAGTTGGTGTCAGAGATTGGCGGGTTTGGGATATGCGGTGCCGTGGATCCCTGTAATGGAGGATTGTTCCCGCCAAAAAGTCTCGTTGACGCCAGTCCAAGTGCCTTAGAGAGTGCATTGGTTGGTGATAGGGAGATTGAGATTCTTCTCGCCTCAAAAGATGGCCTTCTTGCAGCAAAGCCACTAGATCCTCCTGAACTGGTTCTTGATACGCGGCGTGCATTGGCAGGTAGTGCAATGGCACCAATCCCTGTACCGGCGTGGGCCAACTCATCCGCGAGGGCATTGACCTCGACGGCAGTCTTCTCGACAACAACGTACTCTTTCTCCACAACCACGTCTGATCTGTTGACAGGAAGTAACTTCTTCTTGCTGGCGAACTGGTAGTTCTTCAAGTCTGGCGAGTTGCTCTTTTGCAGTGCTGTGTTCCTTGACGGATTCAACGGCTGGATATCACGTTTGGTTATTTGCTGAATCTTTGGATCCGACGCCTGCGGCGGGGCCCTTATGGTTGCCTCTCCTGCGGGTCCTGGCGTTGGAGACTGAGAAGCCTGGACTCCGTCTTGTTCTTCTGGAGCCACTTCATCGTCGTTGATGATTGGTCCCTTTTGAATATACTCAGAGATGAAGAGGTCTTCGTTAACTTGCGATGGCTCCAAGTGGATCTTGTCATCAACATCACCAAGCAACAGCTTCAAATCGTAATTCACCACCTCATCGTCAAAGAACTCGTTGAATCCCATGCGTTCCGTCGGCTCGAATTTCAAAAGTGAGCAAATCAATCTCTTGATCTGAGGATCAATGTGCTCTTGGATGGCACTTGGGAAGTGGATGGAGTTCTTTGATCTTTTGATCTTATTCAACAACTCCAAGTGGTTGGCAGCTCTGAAAGGGGGCTTTCCGACAGACATCTCATACAATACGGTGCCAACAGACCACAAGTCTGCCTTCGCTGTGTACTTCTGGTAGTTCAAAATCTCCGGTGCCATGTACAGAGGTGAGCCACACAGCGTCTCGGCCAAGCTGGTGTTGGGTAGGAATCGTGCAAAGCCAAAATCGGCAATCTTGAGGATTGGTAGGTCAGCCAATCCAACAAACCCCATCTCATCGAATTTCTCTTGGTCAAAAATTGGTGGGGCTAGTAGAAGGTTTTGAGGCTTGATGTCCCTGTGAACCAAATTCTTGCTTCTGAGGAATTTCAATGCGGAGGATAGCTGCTTCAAGTAGTTGAGAACTAGAATCTTATTGAGACCATTGAACTTCTCCACTTTTGGTGTCGGGTACTTGTTGAACATCGTCTTGATCAAGGGATGCTTCTGTATCAACTCATCCTTTCTTCGGATGAAGAAGGACAAGTCGCCAAGGGAGCAGTACTCCATGATCAAATGAAAGTGCTGGTCAGTCTGCTGGTAATCCAGCAGCTCAACAATCTGTGGGTGCTTCAAGTCCTTCAAGATGGAAATCTCAATCTCCAAGTTCTCCAATAGTTTCTTGTTCTTCAAAAGTGACCGACTGACAGACTTGATGGCGACAGGCTCGTGTTTCTGCAGGTTGACGCCTTTGTAGACATTGGCGAAGGAGCCACGCCCAATCTCAGCTCCCACTTTGTAGCAACCGATAATCTTCGGGGCCGGTGTTGACGTGTCAGGCATCGTGACTCACACCTCTGACAAAGGAAAACAAGGGGCAGCAGGTGGCAATAAAAGTAAGTCTTGTGCCTGTGTAGGGCGGGGACTGGGGAAAAAAAAGGAAACACGCGTCGCTTTGTTCACAAGGAGGCCCTGGCGGCGAGTCTTGAATGAAAGGCTTTGTTGAATACGCTTTTTAGTCCTAACTCCTTTGTGAAATTGGAGTGGCAAACTGTGTCAACCCTCTTTTTAAAAGGGATTAGGAACAATCAAAACAAAGGAAAAAAAAATAAAAAAAAAATAGCGCTGATAAGAATCTGTCGTGCGCCTACCAAGAACTAACAGACTGAGCACTGTTATTTGATAATGCACCAAAGAAGTTGGTGTTAAGTGGTGAGCGTTGTTGTGTCAACTGTCGAATATCGAGACCAACCACAAAAAAACCACAGTGCAACGCCATCACAGCCACTTCATTGCCCTTTCGTGGTCTGAACGCCAAAGAATGAGCAAGATGACCAGCTTTCACGTGACCTGTTCAAAACCCCTCTCACGTGACTGACACAAAAAAAAAAAGAGAAGGTGAAGGCGGGATTGGAGTATCGGATCTGAGGTTACCGATGCTGCTTTGTCCCGCACTAATCGGGGTTTAGCGACTCAACATGAAGAGAAATCAAATAATCGAATTTCGAGTCTAGTGGAGATGAAAGACTACTCTGGTTAAAAGGAGGCAGGGTTGGAGCATTTCCTTGAGACATGACGGTCAGAGTCCCAGAGGGTCGAGCTTTGTCAGAGACGGCACAATCTTGTTGCTAACGACTCAAATGCAAAGGAATGACTGAAATGGTTGCTCAACCCAGATGACTACTTTACCTTTTACAGTAGTGGTGCCAGCTTGTGGTTCCATGTTTGTACTTTGGTTACTGGGGAAAAGGGAACAGTGGGACTCGAGATGAAGGATAAAGGACAAGGCCACGACTTCACCAAGAGGTTTGCTCGAGTTTGGAATTAAGTCTGGATGACCCAGCACGTTATGAGCTCGATTCCAATGACAGTAGAAGCATACTGAAAAGGCGCGCATATCATTTTTAGAAAGATACATTGCTTACACTCACTTACTGATCTGTAGATTCTCTCGGCACCGGTTTGCCTCTTGCAAGTGTGCGATCAAGAACTCAATGTTATCAGCAAACGTCATTTCAGCCACGTTGGAACCTTTGTTGAATGACTCTTTCCGCAGTCTCCAAGTCAAACTCAAAGGCTTTCAGTTGAGACAACAGTGCCTCTTTTGTGAAACAACCAGGCAGCCATCCCGTTGTTTGATCAACTAGGCCATGTGTTCAGTTGATGACCGGTCGTTTTCGGAGGTAGAGTTTGCTACACTTTTTCATTCCAAAAAACATTGATTCCCGATATTGATAACCACCATTTTTGGCATTGGGTGTTGTTGCAAAGGAAAAAAGGGGGGTGGCATTAAAAGATAAGAAAAAAAAAAGGTTAGAAAGCTGGCTGTCAATGTGTGGGTGTTACCCGGAGCAATGTGGTTAAATTGAGTCGTCTCGGTCCTTCCCCGATAAATTTCCAAAACCTCCACAAAACAGACTCTCTGTCTATATACAGGTAAACAAAAAAAAGTTCCCTTTTGGTGCTATGGCCCGCAGCAACAATTATAACAAGCAGACGGAGAAGATTCTGCTGGACTTGATCAACTCCTCTGCCAACCGCAACAAATGTGGCGAGTGTGGCACTGGGCACCCGACGTGGGCGTCCCCGAACCTCGGAGTCTTCTTATGCGGCCGTTGCGCCTCGCTGCATCGCAAATTGGGAGAAGAAGTGTCGATAGTCAAGAGTTTAACGTTGGACAAGTGGGACAATGACGACCTGGACAACATTGCCTCTTTGGGGAACAAGAAGAACAAGAAACTGTGGAACGCGAAGAATGAGCCTTTCCCCTTTGACGACGACAAGGATGAACTGTACCAATGGCTGAGACAGAAGTATGTCCTCGGTAAGTTCAGATACGACGAGATCTCACAGAGCGACTACAATTTGGGCAAACACGGCAGAAGCGTTGCCAGTGGCAGACGAGACCGGTCCAACGTGCCAAAGCTGACCGGGCAAGACGTGCCCGAGATCAAGAGACTCAAGTACAGAAAGCTGGAACCAGAGCTCCAGAAGAAAGGATTCAACAACATGGATGATAATTATGAGGCCCTTGTGCTCGCCAAAGGTGATCTGCATTACGCCATTGAGATCCTATCCGTTTCGGAACGTTCCCGCCACGAGGAAGGCCCAAAGCCGTCCCTACCAACAAGACCGGGCCAGGCAAGACCAAAGTCTGAGGCATCCATCGCCACTCAAAACACCAATGCAGTGGTTTCATCGTCTGATTGGTGGGCCGGCAACGGCCAAACTCCAGCCACTGCTCCCAACGCTTCGGCCGCGGGGCCTCCGGGGCCTCCGGAGCCACCACAGCAATATCTCGACCCGGCCACTGGTATTATCTACGTTGACCCGGTGCAACAGCAACAGTACGAGCAACAGTTGGCATTGTACCAGCATCAACACGGGCAACAGGTGCAAGCCACTGGCGGCGTTGCATTCCAACAAACTGCGGCCACTTTCCCCTTCCAACAGCAGGCCACTGGCTTTGGCTTCCAGCAACCAATGCAGACCGGTATCAACAAGGACCAACTCCTCTCACTCTACTCGAATCCAACTGGAGCGCCGGCTGCTGCTGCTGCTGCTGCTGCTTCTCAACAACAGCCACAATTCACGCAACAGACGACCCAGTTCACCGGGTTTGGCCAACAGCAACCCGTTCAACAACAACAACAACAATTTACTGCTTTTGGTCAACCCCAACAAACTGGATATCAACAGCAGCAGCAATTCTACGGACAGCAACAGCCACAGCAGTTTGGTGGCCAGCAGTGGTATCAATAGATAAGTCTGTAATACTTTTATGTGCCGTTGTAGTCCTTTTATCTGGCGAATAATCTGGCACCGAGACCGAGGCCCACCGCTAACGATATCACCGATACCGACACATAAATGCCGACAGACTGAACCAATTGCTCACGAGTTTGAGAGATTTGTTTCAAGACGTCCCGGCTCTCTTGCAACTCACAACTGCAAGTCTCTTTCATCGTTTCAAGTGCTCCTTTCTCTTGCAGCACCTCCTCCCTGATTTCGAGGGCCTCCTGGTACAGCTTGTTAACTTCCTCCCTTTCCCTGACCACTTTCTCAATGTCCTTGTTCACACGATGGTAACATTCCTCGATGAGCTCAATGTCTCTTTCCAGCTCTTTTCTTCCCTGCAGTGACAAGTTGTTCAACTCCTCCGCAATGAAAACTTGTGGCGGGGATTCGACGCTTGACTTATCAGAACTTGGCTGCGATTTCAAAGAGGAATTCTCAACTGCTCTGAAACTCTTTGGACGCTTCAAAAGATGTTTGATTTGTACCATTGCCACTCCGGTGACTCTGTCCATCATTGAAGAGGATAATCTGCTCGAGAAAGCCTTCGTTGGCACTTTTTTTTGGCAGCCATGCCCCAGTATTTTTATGCAGATGTGTAAATCAGGCCACAACTTAAAAGCGTCTGACAAAACTCGTTGATAACTGAGCTGGAGAAAACCCGCGCGTAGAAAGTGCAGAAAAGGGCTATAAATATGGCGTTTTTAAAGGTGAAACACGCTAAAACGCGTAACACTGTATTCGAACGCAATATGCAGGAATATCTGTATATCGGCGCTGATGGTGATGACACAGTTCAACCACACCAAAAAAAGGGAGATACTGCAATAACCCCATTCGGTTCAGGTCCTAGGATTGGTTCTCGAATGAGCTGTAGAATTCATTAAAGCACGGCATGAGGGCCTCATTCCCGCGCTCCACAAAAAGAACAGTAAGATTGGTCAGTATAAATTGGGGTGTCGTACTGACACCCAATCTACTGGATTTGTCGAGACTTCTTACACAAATTTATTATGACGACAGGAATATGGAATACGTGTTCAAATCAATACTATAAATATCTTGAAACCCTATATAAAAGAAACATTAACCATCCCCAAAGACTTAAGCCTTCTTCTCAGCAGCGGCAGCAGCCATCTTGTTCAAGGCAGAACCGTACTTGAACCACTCAATTTGCTCAGCATTGTAAGTGTGGGACAACTCAGACTCCCAAGCCTCACCATCAACTGGGGCAACTCTGTACTTCAAGTTCTTGCCTGGGGCAAGCTCTTGTAGACCCAAGATGGAGATCTTGTCAGTTGGTTGGATTCTGTCGTAGTCCGCGACATTGACAAAGTTCAATGGCAATAGACCTTGCTTCTTCAAGTTGGTCTCGTGGATACGGGCAAAGGACTTGGTGATAATGGCAAAAGCACCCAAGAATCTTGGCTCCAAGGCAGCGTGCTCACGGGAGGAACCCTCACCAAAGTTCTCACCACCAACAACAACCCACTTAATGCCGTTGTCTCTGTAGTCAATGGCAGTGTCTGGAACACCCTTGTACTCACCAGTGTAAACGTTTCTAACGTTGTTGGCCTCACCGTTCTCAGCGTTGATGGCACCAATCATGTAGTTGTTAGAAATGTTTTGCAAGTGACCTCTGTACTTCAACCAAGGACCAGCCATAGAAATGTGGTCAGTGGTGGTCTTACCAACAGACTTGATCAAGATTGGCAAGTCAACACCATCCTTACCGTCCCAGGCGTTGAATGGAGTCAACTTTTGCAAACGGTCAGAAGTTGGGGCAATGTTGACTTGGACAGAGGCTCTGTCAGCTGGTGGAGCCTGGTAAGTGTTCTCACCGGCATCGTAACCTCTGACTGGTAGACCGTCACCAGAAGGTGGCTTCAATAGGAACTCCTTACCGTCGGCACCGACTAGCTTGTCAGTGATTGGGTTGAATCTCAAGTCACCGGCAATGGCGAAAGCAGTGGTCAACTCTGGAGAAGCGACGAAAGCGTGGGTGGCTGGGTTACCATCGTTTCTGGCAGTGAAGTTTCTGTTGTAAGAGGAGACAATGGTGTTCTTGTCACCCTTCTTGATGTCTTGTCTGTCCCATTGGCCGATACATGGACCACAGGCGTTGGCCAAGACGACACCACCAAACTCCTCAAAGGTCTCAAGTTGACCGTCACGGGCAATGGTGGCTCTGATTTGCTCGGAACCTGGGGTAACGGTGAACAAAGCCTTGGACTTGATACCGTGCTCAGCAGCGTCCTTGATGATGGAGGCAGATCTGGACATGTCCTCGTAGGAAGAGTTGGTACAAGAACCAATCAAACCAACCTTAACCTCCAATGGCCAGTCATTCTCAATGGCAACCTCCTTCAACTTGGAGATTGGGGTGGCCAAATCTGGGGTGAATGGACCGTTGACGTGTGGCTCCAAGGTGTTTAGGTCAATCTCGATAACCTCGTCGTACTCGGCACCCTCGTCAGCAGACAAGAAGTCCTTCTTGTAAACGTTGGCAAACTCAGCAATCTTGGATCTGCCAGTGGCGTTCAAGTAGTCAACCATGGATTGGTTGAATGGGAAGACAGAGGTGGTGGCACCAATCTCGGCACCCATGTTACAGATGGTACCCATACCGGTACAGGAGAAGGTGTCAACACCCTCACCAAAGTACTCGACAATCTTACCGGTACCACCCTTGACGGTGGTGATACCAGCCAACTTCAAGATGATATCCTTTGGAGAGGTCCAGCCGTTCATCTTACCAGTCAACTTGACACCCATAATCTTTGGGGCCTTCAACTCCCATGGCAGGTCAGCCATGACGTCGACAGCGTCGGCACCACCGACACCGATAGCCAATTGACCAAGACCACCAGCGTTTGGAGTGTGAGAGTCGGTACCAATGATCAAGGCACCTGGGAAAGCGTAGTTCTCAAGGACAATTTGGTGAATGATACCGGAACCTGGCTTCCAGAAACCAATGTTGTACTTGGCGGTGGCAGTGGACAAAAAGTCGTAAACCTCCTTGTTCAACTCGTTGGCACGGGCCAAGTCCTTGGCACCACCGATCTGGGCTTGGATCAAGTGGTCACAGTGGACGGTGGTTGGGGTGGCAACTTGTGGCAGACCGGCAGACATGAATTGCAAAATGGCCATCTGGGCGGTGGCATCTTGACAGGCGACACGGTCAGGTCTTAGCTTCAAGTAGGAGATACCTCTCTCAATCTCTTGCTCGTGTGGCTTGTCCAAGTGACCGTACAGGATCTTCTCGGCGTAGGTCAATGGTCTGCCTAGTCTTTGCTTGACAATCTCCACGTTCTCCAAGTGCTTCTTGTACTGGATGAACGAGTAGTCCTCAAGCAAGTTCTGGTTCACCTTGGAGTCCTTGGTGATTTGGGCGGCAGTGGCGAAGCCACGGGCCAAATGCTTCTGGGTTCTGACACGAGCAGCCAACATGTTGTTCGTTCCTTGATGTGAGGGAAGAGTTGGGTCGAAGGAGGGAAAAACTGGAAAAAGTCTTGATTTTATGTGGATGGAGGAAAAAAAGTCGGTCATTCGAAAAAACGGCGTGGCTGTCAACTGAGCTTTGTTACACGCGGCCAGGAATTGGCCAAAGTTGGTGTGAGAACTGGGTCGGAAAGCAAACGGTGGGGTCATTGAGGACGCTCTTGATGCTTTGGAGTTGTCCAATGGCGTTGCACCGGTGCCTATGGCCCTTGTGAAGGCCCTCTTTGGGCCACCATCGCGACGTATAAGCAGCATTTCTCTAGCCTCTCATTGGCCAATGGCATTGCACAAAGGGCCCTTGGCAACTCGCGGTACCGATAAAAAAAAATTCGAGAGACAGGCGCTTTCCCGATCTCGGTTGAGCATGTGATCGGGGTGTACGGTTGTTTATGTAAGCATTGGTAAATGGTGCACTGTGATTGGCCGACGCTGTTGCCTCGCCGGAAGCATGGTGCCAGCGAGTCACGTGTGTGCAGCGTTTACGTAATCGGATCATCGGCATTCGGACTTTTGGCGGTCTCGGATCCATGGGGGTTTCCCCACGAGCTGTTTGATAATATGGTGGGGCAAAGGATCTGGGCCAGGCACGAAATAATAACATGTCTATCTATTCCGCACTGTCTTTCTGTACAGAAACCACCCTCGGCTTCTTTTTCCCCTTAGCAGTTGCCTCCTGCGAAAAAAAAGATGTCCTCGAAGTTCGGACCCAGGCCGGAGCTGTTGGTTGATGGGTTGGTTGGATTTTCTGATGCCACGCATTTGACAGGAGCCGATTGTTGTGGGAGCCGTGTTCAGTCAACGCGCGGATGAACCCTACCAACGACTAACGAATTTTCCCATTCTCTATCTCGCGTTCGTGTCATCTCAGGGTCTGTATGGGGTCTGCGATATGTGTGGTCGTCTCAACCATTTGTAGGCCTTTTGAGCTCCTGGACCCGTGATGCCATTGGATGTACTCATTAATTTTGGCTCACATATTTGTCTCCAAGGCCCAGAATCTTGTATGAGAGAATGCCGGGACACTTCCCCATCAACAGATTTTCTAACTGTAATTTCTTAAACCTTTACAGCCCAAGGTCCTCATCTCGTATCTCTTTAGTTTGGTTGATGTAGAACTGTAGCCTCCATTCCCACTCACGCCTAACAACCGATTATTCCAAACCAATGTAAGAACTATCCACAGGGTACCTCAACTGGTTTGCGGATTTTTTTTTGCCAGAATTGCATACTGTCAAAAACCAAATGTGTGTCAACTGCCTAAAATTTCCAAACAGGCATAGGAGAGAGAGAGAATAATCATGATGGTATCCCGTTCCCCCCAAAGGGCCCATACTTAAAACTTTCCAAACATGGAGCTCGTTCGACAACGCAATTAGGAATTAGGAACCACGTATCTGTTCACACTGTGTTAACTCTCAAAGACACATTACAAGAGTACGCTCATCTGAAATTGTACATTCGTCTAACTAACCAACAGTGTGCGATTCATCTCTTCTCTTCTGGATCTCAGCGAGGAATGGCAACCCACTGCCAATTGCTGGGGCCGGTGGAGCAGCAGCAGGAGCTGATGGTGCTGGAGGAGCTGAGCCTTGAGGTAAAGGTGGTGGTGGGGGAGCTGAGAACTCAGGCAGAGGTGGTGGAGGAGGAGGAGCTGAGAACTCAGGCAGAGGTGGTGGAGGAGGAGCTGAGAACTCAGGCAGAGGTGGTGGAGGAGGAGCTGAGAACTCAGGCAGAGGTGGTGGAGGAGGAGCTGAGAACTCAGGCAGAGGTGGCGCAATAGACTGTGGCACCGGTGGTGGTAGCGAGGACTCTACTTGTGAGATAGGCGGAGTAGGAGCCATTGGTGGTGGTGGAGGCTGTTGCTCTGTGGCCGGAAGTGGCTCTGGTGTATAGAATCTTTCCTCAGGCTCCTCGACAGCTGGTGCATCAAGCGATGATATTGGTGGCGAAGCATCAAAAACTGACACTGATGACGGAACTTGTTGAACAGGAGGCGCTTCAAATTCAAACGATGGCTGCTCAACTGGGGCCACAACAAATGGCGCCTCCACGACTGGCAATGGGGGAGCCACTGGCACTGTTGGGGTCGAAATTTGTGGAAGTGGGGCCGCAATTGGGACAGGAGGGCCGGCAGGAACTGGAGCAGCCACTGTTGGAGCTTCAGCAACGGGCTGCTGTGGAATTTGAGCTGGAGCTTCAGCAATTGGTTGAGCAGGAACTGGAGGTGCCGAGATGGATGGCAATGGCGCAGCAATCGGGGTTGGCTTGGCCTTAACTTCAAACTTTGGCTCTGCCTTCTCCTCCTTTGGAGTGCTCAAAGGTGTCTGGGTACTGGTTCTTGAAGGGCCCATACCTGAAAACAACAAGCCGGCTAAATGAGCAGCGCCTTGACGGTTTGGAGCCTCATCATCGTCACTCAATGCCTTTTCATCATCACTCCAGCCGTCATCATCGCTCTCCTCGCCACGCTGCGCCTTTCTTTGAGCAGAGATCTTGTTCAAGTCAATGGTCATGGTTGTGAGGGCAGGAGTCACAGGCTCGGCAGCCTTGGCAGTTTGTGGCTTCCCAAATGGGTTGTTAGAGGCCACAGCCATGTTTTTGGCAAATGGATTGGAGTCATGATGAGGTAGTGGTTGCTGGTCAACCTTTGGCTCCTCTGAGATCTCCGCGGACTTGGACTCATTTGTTTGCTGAGCCGCAGGAGCAGTGAACTGTTGAGAAGCACGAGGTTGTGGTGGTGGAGGGGGTGGGTTAGTCTTCTGGGCCGGTTGTGGGGCATAAGTTTGAGCAACAGGTTCGGCGACATCTTCCTCCTCGTCGCCATCATCACTCTTTTCTGCCTCTTCAAGTTGTCTTCTCAGCTCGGCAAGTCTAGCCTCTTTATCTTGCTTCTTTTTGTTGACAATTGGAACAGTTGGTTCTGGTGCCCTGACAACGGTTGGAGCACTGGAGACAGGATTTGGTGTTTCAACGATAGGGGCTGCTGGAATCTGTGTCTGGACTACTGGGGCCGGTTCAGATGCTGGTTGCGCCGTAGCAACAACTGGTTCGGGGACCTTGGCAGGCTCCTGCGCTGGCGAGGAAAGAGTTGGGACAGATTGCGAAGATCGGGACTTCAAACCAAATCTGGCCATTCTCTCCTGCATTCTTCTTCTAGCATCCTCCTTCATCTGTGTGGCACGGTCCCTTGAAGAAGTGGAGTCAGGGGTAGAAGACGTCGATCTTTCAAGAGAAGCCGGCTTGGCTGGAACAGTTGGTCTCGGAGAGGAAGAAGTCGATGGAGGTGAAACTCTCGATGTAGTGTTAGTTGTGACCACAGGTTGTGACCTAGATGAGGTTGCAGCAATTCTGGTCTCCTTGATCAAATCAGCAACCTCTGGCTGGACACCTAAACCAAGTTCAAACTTCTTGTACTCGTTGCTGTCAACACCGCTGTTCAATGTGGATTGTGCACCTTGCGACAAATCCTTGATGGTCTTCTCGATATCGTAGATGATTTCTTGGTTATCCTTGTTGGCCTGTCTAATCTTGGACACCTCGGCATCGAATTCTCTTTGTTCGGCATCAATGTCAGCGGCAGCAGCCATTGGCTTACCTGTCAAAGCAGCCATACGTTGGTTCAACAGGGCCTTCTTTCTGGCCTTGGATATGTCCGACTCGGTAACCTCACCGTTTGGACCAGTGCCAACGATGGAGGAGGGATTCTTGATTCTGTAGAGCTCAATCTGAGAGTTTGTGATCTCATTGTCGATTCTGACAATTTCACGGATCAACTCTGGCACTCTGGCTGTGAAAGAGTTCAACTTGTCCTTCAACTGGAGCTTATCCAAGTTGTTGCCGAATGGGAGAGCTCTAATCTGGGACTTCAAGTCCTCAACGGCCGAAGAATCGCTGGAGGCTGGTGGAGTTTGTGATAGCTTCAAGTTCTCCTTGGTCAAGACATCCAAAAGGGACTGTTTGCTCTCAAGCTGGGCCTTCAACAAATCAGCATCTGTAACCTCCTTCTGTTGAGACTCCTTCTTTTGCGAGTAGTTGATATCGTTGTCATTATTGATAAACTTGCCACCAAACCCATTGGACTTGGCCACAGAAGGTTGCAACTTGAGCTTGTCCTTAACGTCATTGATGAGTCTGGTGCTGTCTGGCAACAATGACTCAGGAAGACGGTTTGGCAACTCGTGGCCATTCAGTTTTCTGTAAATGAGCCACATACCAAGGGAGAACGTCTCACGGCTCAAATGGTTCTCATCATTAGGAGTGATCAGGTTCCAAACTTTTTCCAATTCGGAACGGTTCAAGCCAGACTTTCTAAAAATCTCTGCCGAGTCCGTTGGGTCCAATTTACCCGTGCGTTTAACATCGTAAGTGTCAAAGATCTTGTTGAACAGTTGCTTCTCCTGCGGCTTGATGAACTCCTGCTGGTGGTCCACGTTTTGGAATTGCTTGATGTTTTGGAATCCTCCAGTTTTTTGAGGCGCCAGGAGGTTCGATTGGAAGAAAGTGTTGTTGCCGACACCAGTCTTTTGTGCTTCTAGCAACTGGGTAGTGTTGAAGTTACCTGTCAGTTGAGGAGCCAATGCGATGCCGTTGAAGCCAGTAGATTGCTGTTGCAATGGTTGGAAAGAGCCAAATGAGGTTGGTGGTAGTGCAGGAATGGTACCCGTCTTTTGAAACTGAAGCGGGTTGAAGCCAGTAGATTGTGGTTGCAGGGCCTGGTAACCGGTAACCTGAGGTTGCAAAGGCTGGTAACCGGTGACTTGAGGTTGCAAAGGCTGGTAACCGGTGAATTGAGGTTGCAAAGGCTGGTAACCGGTGACTTGAGGTTGCAAAGGCTGTGCAAAAGAAGGTTGACCAAATTGCAGGCCACCTAATTGGTTCAAGGTAGACTGGTTGTTGCCCGGTAAGTTGTCAAAGGGTGTCTTGGCCTTTGCTTCCTCCACATCTGGAACGCTGAAGCTGATGGCATCAATGAAACCTTCCACTTCTTTTCTTGTGGAGCCGTCAAGCACTTGTGGGACAGGTCTGCCACTGAGGACAATGTTAACCAAGTGCAACGCAAGGGCAAACTCAGGGAACAACAGCTGACCGGATTTGTTCAAGTCAGACAACTCCCAGATCCTGCCTAGTTGCGCTGGCTGCAGGCCAGACTTCATGAGGATATCCCTGGCAGCGTCAGCGGTGATGGCATTGGAACCGGTGCCGACAGCTGAACGGAACAACTCCTCAAACTTCTGCTGGTCTTGGAAAGAGATGAAGGAGAGCCTAATGTTTGGGATCTTGAGCGCAGTGTTCTTTGGAACTTGCTGCGCAGCGGAGAAGAAGCCCGTTGGCTGCGCCTGCAATGGCTGTTGTTGTTGTTGGTAGTTACCGCCGACAAATCCCGTCTGTTGAGGCTGGACGAATCCGGTTGGCTGAGCGTACAGTGGCTGCTGCTGTAGTGACTGCTGGCCAAAGGAGGTCTGCGGTTGCTGCTGCTGCTGCTGCTGCTGCTGCTGTTGCTGTTGGAATTGCTGGTAGCCCGTGGCGCCCTGTTGTTGGTAACCTGTTGGCTGTGCCCCGAGTTGGTATTGCGGCTGCTGCTGTTGCTGATAACCCGTCTGCTGAGGTTGCAATCCGCCAGCACCGTACTGGCCAAACTGTGGCTGACCGTAGCCATTGCTGTTGAACATCGTCTCGGGCAGTGTGGTCGCAAAGTTGGTTTTTTGGTGTTTGTTGTGTGGTGTGGTGGGTGCTTGATCTGTTGAACCTGAATTTGATCAACTCTGAACCTGAATCGCGAAACCCCCGGGTCGGAACTGGGGCCATGTCCAACCCTCGGATTTCAACTGTAGCTCAACCTCTTGAAAGAGGCGGTATGGGGGTATGGGGTCCATGAGCAGCTCTGGAGATTGAAATCTGGGTCTGCAATGGCATAGCAGTTATCCATGTGATTTGGCGGCTTGGTGTAGTCATCGCTGTTTGAAATTTGGGCAACACGGCCCTCTGATTGGCCTATTATTCACAATTTCACGATTGAGAGAGAATTGAAGACCTATTTCAAGAATTTATAATACGCAGTTTTCAATTTCGTGGCTAAAACTCCCAGCTCTTGGGTTAAACAGCTCTTATACGCATCAGATCTATGTCCAGGCAGATAGAGTCATATTTGTGCCATCTATATCTGTTCGTTCACGAAAATTTCCTTTTACAGTTATTCACCCTCTAAGTTTGACACATCTCTCTTCAATTAGAAAGGTGAAAGTATTTGTGGTGGGCTCCGAAAAGTGTTGAAATCAAAAAATTTCAAAGGCCGCCAAAGCTAGGTATATTCTCAATGGCTCCCCAAGAGAGTGGAAGCCCAAAGCACGGACGAGTCACAAGGCGCACAGCTGTCTTTTCAGCTCTGCTCGATGATCAATTGGTTTTCGAAAGACTTCAGACTTGTCCTGACCCTGCCGTCTGTCAGCTGTGATACAGTGATTCGTGAACGGGGAGAGGAGAGAGAAAAAAAGAAGGTAGACTGTAGTCTGATGGGAATTGACCCCACGAGAACAACTCAATGCTTTTGACGTTGATAAAAGCCACATCAACACAAGAATGAAAATGGTGCCTCACATCAATATCAAATCTCGGAGGTCTCCAGACATTCCCACTCGCGACTCGACCGAAATCAGTCCATCAGTGTAGTATGCCAAGTTGAGGAGACGGGCCCTTGAGCCAAGCCCGAAGGGCCTCCAAGACTCATTGGCCATCAAGATGACAGATACCCTGGAGCATCATGCTGCCAGCAGCAGGGCTGCCGTTACCAACGTCGCGAGACCTTCGGGTGACACTCGATCGATTCTGGCACGTGCAGATCCTACAGACCACTAGTACTACCAAAAGGCAGTCCGTCGACAGGACCGGGGCTCCGGTCCTGAGGCGTAATCTCGACTTCACGGACAGTGTGAACGAACTGGGCCAAGAGTTTCAAAAAATATTGGTACAAGAACTGTAGTAAGCTGTGAGCTCATGCAATATTCTGCCCTGCGACAATATTTTTCAATGCATAGCTGCGCTCACTCAAGTTTCACTGGCGATCGTCGACTGCATTGAAGGTGAGCCTCGGTGACAGACGTGTTGAATATCAATGGTGGCATCTTCATCCAAACAGTCATGTAATGCGTGTGAGGTTTGAAGAGAGATGGCAGGTTTCAAGAGATATATATACAGATACATGTGGGTATTAGGGCTATCCCAGACCCTGACTGCAGTCGGGTCCAGTCCTGAGTCACAGTGAGTAGTACCTTTTTGTTTTCTGCTCAGATGATCAGCAATACGCGGAATCACTGCAAAGTGTCCGTACTCGTTCCCTGCCGGCGTGCGGCAATCCTTGACTGAAGTTCACTGAACTGCACTGCCGCCTACTACGCACGCTGCACAACGCAGTGGAGTGGTTCCACGGCTATAATATTGACTGCCAGCAGTTCTGTTGCTCCTGGAATCAGGTGTACATGAGTCTTGAGAAGCCTACAGCCCTAATTTTTTATTTTGTCCAATTTGTCGGCCTAAAGCTGAACCTGCATTGCAAACTGGTTGCTTGATCTATTATAGCTAAAACGGCGCACGAACTCATTGACCTGTGAGAGAAGTTTTACTTTGTGCTTATATTGCAGACGTCTACAAAAAAGTACCTCGCAAAACAACTGGTGTCATGAATGGATCTCTAATTGCTTTTGTTATTTACATGATTTTATTCGCCCTCCTCACAGCCGGGATTGGGTACAAGGTAATCACACAAACTAGCCCATGGAATCTAATGCTTTTGCTCCTTGTCCTCATCGGCTGCAAGTATCTAGGAGTCCTTTCAAACTGAAGAAGGGGAGCGAGGTTTGAGCACACCAGTTTTTTTTTCTCATTCATCGTCATCAAATACAGTGTCTAATCCCCAATCATTGACTCCAAGCAGCATTCAATCCAGCGACTCTGTCTTACAAACTTGTGCATATTCATGTCTTTCATGTAGTACTACACGCGCATCTCCTGAACACTGACTTCGAAGTTCCAAATTGGCCCATCCACTCATCAAGGGAGCTCGTCCCAGGAACGATATTGTTTTGACATTGGAGCGCGATCTGGATCGTATTGAGCTAACTACAAGCTTTTCCATACGAGAGTTTTGACAGTCTTGCTTCTGATGTATCCAAAAGATTACCCAGCCCCAACCATTGGCTGGGCAAACTAAGCTGCCGATGCTTTGAGAGTTTACAAGCTAACCAACCACCCAATATTGAAATACCGAGGCCTTGAAGTTCAAGGAGGGAGGTGTCACATTTTGATGACCCAATTGCCTTAACTATTGGGAAGAAGAGAAACAGCAGAGCGAAACAGCAGAGCTGCAAAATTTCGAAAATGGCAACCAGGTGAGCTACCAGCATGAAATTTGTACAATCTATAATCTCCTGCCAATTACCTTTCCAGTGGTATATTGGTTTTGTGGGTTCCTAATATTATTCAGGAACTTTTGCTCTCCGATTTTAGTTCCATCAAGTTCTGTCTTTCCCGCGAGATTTTTTTTCAAGTAGTTAAAAATGAGCCATCAGATGTACATGGGATCAGGTTGGAGCTAGAGGCTTGGAATAAGTTTAGTCTCACGGTAGTGGCTACTGTGGGATATATTAGATATAAAATTTGAAATTCATGAATTTAATTCTATAAATCTTTAATGTGGGGACCATCAAGTTGTTTAATCTCCTGTGATCATGACCGACTACTGACCTTGCTGTTGGGAGTTGCAATTGTATGGTTGCTGGAGGCCATCGCAGCCAATATCAAGACAGCCCTTGTAGGCCTGACCCTGAGCGGAACGGACCCAAACAGAAGCTGATGGGCCAATCATTGGAGTGCCCTTCCACGTTCCATGATGATCGATACGGAAGACGTAGATGTTGCACAACCAGTCACCTTCCATTATGTCAAGCGCCTTTTGAAGGGCACCGGCAATGGTCTTCTGCTCAATCGTAGACTTGCATTTGCCCTCATCTGGATAGTACTTGTAGTAGAAGTTGCCCTTGTTTCCCATGACAACTTGGCATCCGCCATAGTTTGTTGCTCTCCAGATGTCAAATCCCGCTTGCCAGATACCATCAGCAATTTCCCAGTACTTGTGGGCGCATTGAGAAGCTCCTGCAGTTCACCAAATGCACTCGTTCATGTTTGTTCTTTTGATCAAAGAGGCAGAGTCATCAGACGCCGCCGATGATTGGACTTGGTCAAAGAATGGCATCAACTTCACAACTGTAGCTGAATGAGTTTTGTCCCATTTAAACGCCCCTCAGTGCCAATTTCACCCAGAAGCCCTGTGTGAAGATTTTACCACTGGCCAGGATCTTCCAATACTGATGTATGAGTTTGCGTATATGCTTTCTCTTACGCATAGTACTCGGCACTCGGTTTCAACTCACATGCAGATCTTGAGTGGAAACCGCGCATAACTGTGCAGCGCAGGAGGGAAAAAGGCTCTGTGCATTTAGAGTGCATGGCCATTATCAGTGGTTTGGCGAATTTGGGGGCTGATATCTTGTTTGTTGGGCTGAGAATAATCCCGAGACTGCAGTTGTGATTGTCGGTTCCATATAACCTTCGTCGATCAGCGACAGAAACGGCTGGAGGAACAGAAAAGGAAGAGCAACAACGTAGATCACAGGCGTTTCCACGCCATTTTTCCATCAAGTTTCTTCATCATCATCGGAATTCGGTGGGCTTATTTGCAAGTACTAGTTTTTCAGATACACCTCACGCAAGAAACCAGCGAGAGAGGACAGCTTAGACAGAATGATCCAGCAGCAATGGAGCATTAGATTGTGAGGGCCAGGTCGGAATACAAAACGTCGACCGGAACATCACCGAGCCGAATCCTTCAGGTGATCATTAGTTGTAAAAGGCGCTACACCCTCGACCATGTAAGCATAGGTCAACCTGCAGAAGCAGAGCTGAGAGTATAAAAGGACGTTCTGAGACTCGAGAGGAGGGGACTACACTGAAGGTATAAAGAAAACATGTTTAATGTGATATCAGAGGCATTAAGGGCCGGGTTTCCAGTGGACGAGGGGTCGTGTAGATCAGAAAAAAAAAATTAAACTGGCCATATTAGGATATGACTGAGGGGAAATTGTGCGGGGCACGCTGACATTCATACACCTCAATTGGGGCACGAGGTTGAAACTTTCACACAGCCGAGCCTTTATTTTATAATGCCCCTTGTCAAGCACTCCGTTCATGACGCGTTGAAAAGCTGTGGGTGCGTTTGCTAAACCGAAACGCATGACCAACCATTCCCAGTGTTCTCTATACTGAATGCAACACTGCTGATGAAGAATTTTATTTTCAGGTCTTTTGGCAGCCTGTGAATCTGGATGCATTCTGAGCTGTGGGTGTATGGCTGGTGACGAGGTCCTGTGACTTCGCCATAGCCGTCAACTGGTTCCAGCATTGCACAGAGCGGGTGAACCGTACCACCAAGTCGAATCCTGATTGTTTCGAGGTACTCCTTTTGAAGTGGCGTAGATACTCGATCAAATTCTACCCATATTTGAAAGAATATCATCTGTAGAGACGTCTCCAAGTTTGATTAATTGATGATCGCTATGACATGCTCTTCTCTGACGGCACCACGAGTGAAAATTATAAGTGGCCAGTCAGAAATGTCGACACTTGAATGAGTGGAAAGTACGTATGCACGCTGTGAAAAGAAATGTGAACGGTTTGTGGTCTGGCGTCGACTCCAAAAGTATTATATCATTAATATCGCTTCCAAGGGACAGGCTTTAATCCAGAAAACAATTGGATGCCGGTACAATCTGATTGTCCTTGAGACAATTGCAACCTTGATACTTCGCAAAAGTTACTCATGACGTTGGAGGCACCACTTGTCAAAGGAGTCCCAATTGATCACATCATCGAGACATATACAATACCCGGTAACCCACCCCTCGTGGTCATGTCCGATTAGGGGTCGTCGGCCAAGCTGTGATCTGCAAACAATAATTTGCAACTGACAGATCTGTTTGCAACAGGTTAGCGGCCATCAATGTATTATCTACTCCGCTACTCAGTTCCAATGACTCAATAACAACTCACCCCATCCGGCCCTTTTCTTGACATTTTGTTTTTCGATTGCTGCAATGAACTGTCCCATGCATTTCGCAGCGCCTGCTGCATTGAGGCACAGCCGTTTACGCGCGAGCGCGAAAAAAAAACAGAAGCGTAAAAACATTATACGAACTCTCCTTTTGAAAACAAGCAATTGAGGTCCTAACAAACGACTGCTGAAAGGACGGACTCTAAGACCCCTTAACTTCTGCTGAAATAAAACTGCATTAAATGTCAGAACCGAGTCTCGGCGTTGACAAGTTGGAATCGCAGCAGAGCGCTGACGTTTCCGCGGCAGATGACCAGCAAAGTTACAAGGAGCTCTCTTTCCAGAGCATCACTCCAGTGTCAGTCACTGTCAGAGACCTCTCCATCACTGCAAAGGACAAGACCACTCCACTGCTCGGGAAACGCAAGACCAACAAAAATGAACTGGCATTGGCGTCGTCTCAGAGTAGGAGACCCATCCTCGACGCAACCTCGTTCGACTTGCCCTGTGGCTCTCTAATGGCGATTATCGGAGGCTCAGGCTCGGGAAAGACCACACTGCTCAACGTGCTCGCTGGCAGGGCCTCGTCCTCGAACCTGGTGCAAACTGGACAGGTGCTCTACAACGGATCGTCGCTGTCAAAAGTCAGGAACGCCTATGTCATCCAGCAGGACATCCTGTCGCCGAACCTGACGGCGAGGGAAACGTTGCGGTACGCGACAGAGCTGCGACTGCCCGACTCAACCACTGCCGAGGAGCGACGCCAACTCGTCGAAGAAGTCATTTGGGAATTGGGACTCAAGGACTGCGCCGACACGTTGGTTGGCGACTCGACGCATAAAGGTCTGTCGGGCGGTGAGAAGCGCAGACTGAGCATCGGCATCCAGATTCTTTCGAACCCATCGCTTCTGTTCCTCGACGAGCCGACGACGGGGCTCGACGCCCACTCGGCGTTTCTCCTCATCAAGACTTTGAAGCAGCTCTCGAAGCGGGGCAGAACCATCATCGTCTCGATCCACCAGCCGAGATCGGACATCTTCTTCCTCTTTGACCACCTCTGCATCCTTTCAAGAGGCCAGACGGTGTACAACGACACGCTGGAAGGTGTGCTCAAGCATTTCCACAAGTTGGGCTTTGACGTCCCGGAGGCTGTCAACCCGGCAGATTTCCTCATCGATATCACCACAGTTGATATCAGAACTCCAACTGAGGAGGAGGAAGGCATCAAACGTGTCTCTGCCTTTGTCCATCACTGGCACTCGTACCAGAACCTGCCTTCAGTGGCTCCGGCACTCATCGGCACGGACAAGGAGGACGTGGTTATAACCAAGGCCCCTTTCCTCAGAGAACTCGCTGTTCTGACAAAGAGAACCGCACTCCTCACTCTCAGAGACCGGGCCACTTTTGTATCCCTGTGCTTCGAGTCTATCTTCATGGGCATCATTTGCGGATGGGTTTTCTACAAGCCAGGAAACGACATCAAGGGCATCAGAACCATCGCTGGAGCCCTGTACTCGGCCAACGGTCTTCAAGGGTATCTCATGCTGCTGTTTGAGACGTACAGGCTGACTTCGAGTGATATCAAGATCTATGACCGTGAGCGCGCCGATAACTGCGTCACAGTTCCCGGGTTCCTGTTGTCCAGACGTATCTCCAAGTTCTTCACAGAGGACATTGTCATCACACTGCTGTTCTCCGTCATCACCTACTTCATGTTTGGGCTCGTTGCCGATGCCAGGCACTTCTTCATATACTGGATGAATATCCTACTCGTCCATAACGCTTCAATGACGTTTGCCATGTTCAGCTCCGCCTGTTCCAGAAACTTTGCAAACGCGTCATTGCTGGCCAATTTGAACTACACTTTGCAATCGTTTGCCTGCGGCTACTTCATCAACGCGCTCACCATGCCTGTCTATGTTCGCTGGACGAAATACATTGCATTTGTCTGGTATGGTTTCGGAGTGCTCATCTCGAATCAATTCACTGGGTTCTATGGGGATTGTCCGCTGGGTGACTTCAACGACATTAGTTGCAACGCTTTCAACGGGAAATTCATTATTGAAGGGTACGGATATTGGGAGAACTGGATCGCGGTGCCGTTGGTTGTGGTGCTGTCGTACGTTGTCCTGTTTTATATCAGTGCTGGACTTGTGCTGCATTTCAAGAAGGTGGACATCTCCTTGTCCAAACAGGTCAAATCAATAGTGAGCTATGAAGAAAGAGATGGGCTCAATAAGGAGATTTCCAAGATTGAGAATGACGAGCCAATTGACATCTCCTTGTCGAATATCTACCTCAACGTTCGTGTCGGCAAAAGTTTCAACAAGAAGTCCTTGAAACCAATCCTGGAGGATGTCACAGCCACATTCAAAGGTGGAAAGATCAACGCAATAATGGGTCCTTCTGGATCAGGTAAGTCTTCCTTGTTGAACCTCATCTCTGGCAGGCTGAGCTCGGACCTTGTCAACAAGTATTCTACCTCCGGTGACTTGTACTTCAACGACTACAAAGTGACCAGCAAGATGATCAACCCAGTCTGCTCTTACGTTTCGCAGGATGATGACCATTTGCTGTCATCGCTGAGTGTCAGAGAAACATTGAGACTTGCTTCGGATTTGAGAATACCTGAGAAGACCAAAGGTGAGAAAAATGCCATTGTGGAGGAGATCATCAATAAGCTGGGCCTTAAAGCCTGTGCCAACACTCTTGTTGGAAGTGAATTTATCAAAGGAATTTCTGGTGGAGAGAAGAGAAGGGTCGCCATTGGCATTCAACTTTTGAACAACCCCAAAGTTCTCTTTTTGGATGAGCCCACGTCTGGTCTGGACAGTTTTACCGCGTCCTCGATCCTGGAGATCTTGGAAGCGTTGGCTTGTGAAGGAAAGACTGTCATCTTGACAATCCACCAGCCCCGTGCTGATTTGTTCCACAGATTTGGCCAAGTGCTGCTCCTTGCCAAAGGTGGCATTGTCGGGTACAATGGCCCGCAGAATGAGATGGTGAAATACTTTGCCGATCTGGGATATCCATGCCCAGGCCTCACCAACTCTGCAGATCATGTCCTTGACCTCATTTCTGTCAACAACCAGTCTCTCGAAAAGGAATCTGCCTCCAAGATCAGAATCTCGAAATTGCTAGAGAATTGGGCCCAGGATTTCCGCAACAGCATCGCAATTGGGCACGTCCAAGAGATCACCACTTCGGAATTCAATGCCAGATACGACCAGTTCATCAGGAAACCGGCCAAATTTTGGAATGCATTCATTTCGTGCATGACCCAATTCACGCTCACCACTTTCAGGGACGCCAATGTCATGTCTGGTCGGATCTTCAACCTTTTGGGACTCGCGTTCTTCCTAACTATATACACAGCACAGGTGAAGAACGACTTTGAGAGTGTTCAGACCAGATTGGGTATCATTCAGCAGTACATGGCGGTATATTTCTCCGGCATGCTGAACAACTTGAGCTCGTACCCGCAACAGAGGGACTATTTCTACCACGAGTTCAATGACCGTGTCTATGGCATTTCTCCCTTCCTGATTAGTTATACACTGGTGGAATTGCCGTTTGAGATCATTGGCTCATTGTTGTTCTCTTCACTGGCGGCCATGGCCGTGGGAATGCCACGTACTCCCGAATTCTTCTTCTCTGTTGCCTATGTGGTTTGGATGGTGTGTTTTTGTGGTGAGAGTTTAGGAATCATTACCAACACGCTGTTCATGCAGAGTGGCTTTGCAGTCAACTCTGTATCTGTCATTTTATCCATTGGAACATTCATGGCTGGTATTATGTCGTTGAACATGAATGTGTTTTTGAAAGGAATGAATTACCTTTCGCCGTTGAAGTATGCGGTTTCCATTGTGTTGAACATGGGATTCCCTCCCAATTTGACGTTTACTTGTGACGCTTCCTCGATGGAGGCTGACGGGCAGTGCAGATTTGCGAATGGAACAGATGTACTGATCGAATATGGTTTGTTGAACAAGAACTACAAGGAATACTTTGGCGTGTTGTTTGCCGTTGCTGTCATTTACAGATTGATTGCCTATGGAATCCTGAAGTTGAAACTCTGGAAGTTTGACTTGGATGTGTTCAAGCGGGGTGAAACCCTCGTCTAAAGGGAGTGTCCGACGACGATGACGCTTCTTACAACTGCGGTGTATCAGAATCCGTATCAGTATCTCATGCTTATAGTTAAATAGAACTTCATGACTAAAGATTTCAAAAAAAACCCCAACATTAGCTCTCCCCCTCTCTCTCATTCTTTCTCATGTGTCTTAATGTGTTGTACCAGATTATCTCCCCTGGAGAACTTCTTGTCACAATGTGGGCAGTCAAATGGCTTTTGGTTGGTGTGGATGCTGCGGTAGTGTCTCTTCAGATGCTCCTGTCTCCTGAATCGTCTCGAGCATTGCTGGCAGACAAATGTCTTTGTAGCGTCGTATTCCAGCGACGGTTTCCTGCCACGCGTCGATTCCTTCATTGGGATGATTTGGATGGAGCCATCCTCGGCCATTGAAGGGTACTCTTTAATCCTCTCACCCTTGAGCCCGGTAGAAGACGAAGAAATGACGTCCCCAGGGCTGTTCTCGTGCTCTTCGTCATAGCCAAGCATTTCGTCAGACATCTCCCGTTTCAAGTGTACCACCGAGTCTGCCGGTTGCAATGGCACCGTTGGCTTCCTTTTAAACGTCAAGGTCTTGGACCGTTTCTTCGTGACTGGAACATCGGAGAACAAAGCGGCATAGTCTGGGGAGTCCTTCTTAGCGTTGAAGCCAGTGGGCAGCTCCTCGTGTATGGCCGTGTCCTCGTGAAGAGAATTCTGAGTGCGGGTGGTGTCCGTGTGGCGAGTATCTGTCGATGTTCGGGCACTGTTGAAATTGTACGCTGACGACTGTTTGGACGCTTGTGAGATGACCCTTTCCAACTCCTCGTCAAATTCCATGGGCATCTCACTCATGTCAATGTCTTGTTCAGGTTCCTCCTTGATAACCGTTTCGAGGATCGGTTTCTTGACATTCTTGTTCGAATTGAAGCCTAGACGGGCATTGGTCAGGGAGCTGAGTATGCTGTTGGTGGTGGATCTCTTCTTTTTGGAGACGCAGTCGCAGTCCTTCACGTGCAAGTTCTTGAGACATTGCTGCTGCAGTTGTGGTCCCGGGAGTGGCTCTTCTTCAGAGCCACTGGCCGCGTTGAGCGAGAGGCTTTCGACATTGATTGTGTCCGGCAGTTGCGGATCCAACAGCTGTGGGTCCCTGCTCGTCGTCGACAAGGGGTTGATGCCCCGGAGGTTGAACCTGGACGGTTTACTCTCCCGCTCCCTATCGTTCTTGAAGATCGATGTCAGCGAACTGGAGATCGAGTTGAACCTCGATTTGCGGGACTCCACCTCTTCCAACGAGACAACGTTGGACAGACTCGAGTCAAACAGCTCGGCCGATTCCCTCGAGAAGAGCTCGTTGGAGTGGCGAGGATAAAACTCACCCGAAACTCTCGCAAAGAACTCGTTCGATGTGCGTGACTCTGAGCCCAGCGTCGCTGTGTCCGCGAAGGAGGGGATATTGCCTGCCACAGCGACAACCGAACGGCGCTGTGAGCTCGCCCGGTCGTCGTCCCCGTCGAAACTCGAGTGGTGGGGCACGTCGAGATATTGGTTGTCGTTGAAGTAGGGCAGGCCGCTGGGCAGGCCGCTGGGCAGGCCGCTGGGCACTGCCTGGGCGATGAGCTCGTCCATTTGCGACTCCGACAGCGGTGGCGGCGTCGGCTGGGGTTGCACCAGCCCCGTCATCGGCGAGTCTGCAAACTCGAGCGTGTCCTCCATGTCGCTCAGTTTCAGGAAAGTGTCAAACTTGAGCCCGCCAGTGTCGAGAATCCCTTCCAAAGAGCGCATGCCTGCGTCGAGCTCATCGACCCTGCGGTTGAACAGTTGCTCGTCGGAACCGTCGGGCCCTTGCTCGTCGAAGTGGGTGGGCATCTCCATCGACTTGTCTGCGAGCAACGGTAAAGCAGCAGAATTACTTGAACGACAGTAAGAAAGGCTTCACCGAAATTCCCGTGTCTGTCTGTATTGGAGCTATCTATGTTTTTGCCAATGAATTTGAGCCATGGATCCATCACCTATTTTTTTTTTTTTGGTGCCGGATTTACCACACCCGAAAACGGTATTTTTCGCGGTAGTGTCCCAGAAGATAAGCCACATGACGTCATAAGTGCACCTTGCCACTTTATCGTACGCCTCTCGGGGGAAGGGAAAAGGGAATTAGGCACCTCCACATTAAAGAAAAAAAAAAAAAAAAAAAAAAAAAAAAACAGAGTCGCATATACACATTGTTCATTCATTCATCAATAATTATGGCCATGTTCTTAAATCAGCCTCTGGATCAACGACTTCACCTCGTGCTCAATCGAGATGTAGAACTTGTTGTTGAACGGGTCGTCGTCATTCAGTCGCTCTTCGCGCAGGTACTTGGTGATTTGCGACTTGATACGCATCAGCTCGTGCTCTTTGTAACTCTCATCGACAATCCCGTCGCCGCCGTAGTTGCCACCAGGCCCTGTCAACCCGGTGTTCTCGTCGCTGGCCAGCCCGTTGACAAACATATCACTGATCGAGACGCCTTTCAACGACGACGACGAATGGCCAGGGGCACTCGTCATGCTAATGGTACCATTGTACCCACCCGCTGTGGCGCGCATCGTTCTTGGTGCAATCTGCGAGCACGAAGTGGTCATCACTGGCTGCGCACCATTGTTGATCAGCGCCTGGATGCTGTTCGGGTTCTGCGCCATATTGCTCGGGGAGATCGATTCCCGTTTGAAGTAGTTGGAACCACCGCCATTCAACGGCTTGGGGATGATCTGTTCGGTGTAACTGTCGTCAAAGTCGTTGATGTTGGATTGCCCACCGTCATTCTTCAAGTACTTGAGTCTCAAGATTTGGAACAGGTATCTGATCAGCGTGAAGCAGTTCTTGATGATCGATCTCTTCTTGTTGTCAAACTTGATGAAAATGAGGTCCAGCGTCTTGTCCAGCAAATGGTATCTGATGTCGTTCCTCAACTCGTAAGTCACCTTGGTGTGCTGGTTCTTCTCCAGGTCGGAGATCAGGTTCGTCAGTACCA
Organism: [Candida] sanyiensis; assembly: GCA_030569275.1. Classification (NCBI taxonomy): domain Eukaryota; kingdom Fungi; phylum Ascomycota; class Saccharomycetes; order Phaffomycetales; family Phaffomycetaceae; genus Barnettozyma; species [Candida] sanyiensis. The sequence goes on along the minus strand of JAJMKO010000001.1, from coordinate 214,988 downwards.
GGATGATGGCGTCAAAGGGCAAATGGTTCCGGATTTCCCAATTGTACCCATTGTAAATATCGTCGTTGTTGTTCTTCAGGAACTCGTACAAATAGTGCAGTGATGCCGGGATCAAGTTGTTCTCCAAGTCCTCGTACGAGTACGTCGACATCGTCGAGAAATCCGTGTTGTTGAGCATCTCAGAGTTGCCGTTGAACAACGCGTTGATGCTGAACTGCGACTTCTTGTTGTTCACCATCTGGTTGTAACTGTGGCTAAAGACCTGGTGGTTGCCTTCCTCATTGGTGTTGATGACATGCGCCAGGATGATCTTCTTCTGCAAGAGCAAGAGCGCACGGTCGCAATAGGTTCCCAGAACGGACTTGGCCCAGCGGATGAAGTTCAACTCTTCAAAGTCCAGCTTCGACGATCTTTCAAAGCTTTCCAAGTTCATGATGGACGCGTTGCAAGAAATGTGCAAGTCGAGGATCTTTTGCTTTAGCGCCTGGATCGTGTTGTACGGCAGGATGCTGATGCCATAAATGAACCTCGTTAGTTCGTTCAGGATCAAACTGTATCTGAACTTGCCATTGAGGAAGCACATCTCAAAGTAGAGCGAGCCACCCACGTACTCGACTGGGAAACTGGTGTCAAACTCGTCGGCCCGGATCAAAGGTTGGTTCATCTGTTTCAAAGAGGTGATGGCGTCCATGTAGAAAATCTGCCACCAGAGCATTCTTCTCAGTTGGACCAAATTGGGATCAGAAATGTTGTGGAAAGTAGCCGGGTCCCTGTGCAATTTGATCATGTGTGCAATTCTGACAAGGATGGACACGTCAATCAACGAAGGGTTCTCCAAAGTGCTTTGTAAAATGACGGCACTTTGGAGAACTTTCAGAGAGAAAACCTGTGGGTAATTGATGGCAGTCAAGGCCACCCTGGCGACGCGCAAGTAGCGATGAATCTCGTTGCTGAGCCCAAACTTGGTGATCTCGTCGTAGCTGAACTCAAAGCACTCCGACTTGGAAGCAGCGTAGAGCACCGTCAGCAGCAGACTGACAAACTCCAGCTTGTTCTCAATCTTGCCGTTCCAGTAGTCGTCGTGCTGCTTGGTGAACTCCTGCACGTCGAGAATGGGCAGGATCGGGTGGATAACCTTGATGTAGCGCTTGACGAGCATGCAAGACCTGTCCTTTGTAGGCAGCGCGCCAAAGATCTCCTCCAGCTTCTCATCGGGGATATTGTCCGGTTGCTTGGGCATCAGAATCAGCGGAACGCCAAAGTTGAACGCATTGTACGACGTGTTAAAAGGCTGCAGCTGCGTGGCTGAAGGCAGCGAGTAGTCAATGTACTGGATCTTGACAGGGACCGAGGGCTGCGGCGTCTGGCGCAGTTGGAAGCCGGAGAGAATGGTATTGTCAAGGACACCAGAACAGGAGGACTGGGGAGGTTCCTGCTTGCCTTCGAACAAAGAGTTGACTGAGTAGGACCGGTTGATCGCCGTGCTGTAAGAAGACTTGTCGTTAGGCAGCAGCTGTGGGTTGTGTAGTGGTTTCGGCGGGGTCAGTGACTCGTGGCTCGTGTGGCTCTCCGAGTCCGACACCACGGACTTGTCCTTCACCTTCTCCGAGTCCTGCGTCGTTGGCGAGCTCATGCTGACAGAACCCGACTCTGAGGGGCTCTTGTGGTGCCAGTGTGCGGTTGGCGACGTGTCGATGGTTGCTGGCTCCGGTCTCGCGTATTGCATTGGGGCGGAGAACTGCTGCTGTTGCGGCTGCGGTTGTGGTTGTGGTTGTGGTTGTGGCCGTGATTGCGGCGGGTCTGCCATCGGCATTTCCCCGGGCACCGGCACCGGCGACTGCGACATGCCGGAGATGATACCCTTGGCCTTGGCCATGTATCCCTTCAGCTCTTTCTTCTTTTGCAAATCGATCTCCTTGTCAACGTCCTGGTTCTTTTTGCCTCTCGAGACCCGGTCGTTGACAAAATACTGGCATTCGAGGCTGTTCTTGATGCAGTTCTGACACATTGGATGCTCGCGGGAACACTTGATCTTGCGCGAGTGGCACGGCACGCACGAGTGGATCTTTCTCTGGCGCACTTTCTGCACTTTGTACACCTTGCCGTTGTCCATGACAAGGGCATTGGCGTCCTTGGTGTTGGCTTTTTCCTCCATTACTGGCTCGAAAAGCGGGGGCGGGGGCAGGTCTTCTCAAGGCAGCTGGAGACTGGAGGAATGAAGGAAGGAAGGGCCTATAGCGTGTTTGTTGAAGAGCTGGGGTAGCCACTAATACTAGTCGGAAGGGTTCTTCCTCTTCAACTTTGTTCAGGCTATGAAAGGCGTTCAAGTTCAAGGCGTTTACAGATGTTTTACTTTTACTCGACTTTAGCCTCTTTCGCGGTCACCAACCAAGGAAAAAAAAAAAATGAACAACAAAAAAAAAAAAAAAAAACCCTCCCCGTTGGGTGGGGCTGCAACAATTTTTTTTCTTTTTATTTTTTTCATCGCTGTGACGACTTCTGATTGGTCAGCGCTGCGGAACTGAACAAACCACTCAAGAAACAGCAAGTTAGACCCGCAGATCCCAAGGCCAGCAAGAGATCTCCGACTGTTAGTTCGCGGGAATATCACCGAACCGCCGCTGCCTGTTTCTGCCCCCTTTTTCCCAATTCGAAGGCGGGGCTGCGCGAATTTAGGCAGTCATGCTTTTCGTGGGGTGCATTCCCGCTGCCAGGGAACCCTGCCTGGCCGTTTAGCCGCAGGCGGAACTTGAACTTTCCGCTCGGGGCCGGGAAAAGATTTTTTTTTTTTTTTTTTTGCAGGGGGACCTGCTCCCCCCTCCACTCTTTGCCCCACCCTCGGAAAAGACCTAAAAAAAGGCACTGGTTATGAGTTTGCGCCGAGCCGGACTGTTTTCATGACTTTACACGTGTCTCTTATGCCCTTTGTGGCGCAGTCGTAAAAAGCGGCCAGGCGGCCGATTTGGAAATCACCAGTTCGATTTTCAAAGGTGTCTAAATGATGAGTAATATCGGAAGTGAACAATCTCTTAGCAAAAAAATGCAGTGATTCAAAACCCAAGCTTATTTCTGACAACCACCTTACCTTTTTTTTTTTTTTGCCCTTTTAAAGGTGTAAAGCTAATACAATGTCCAAGTGGAAGCCCGTGCAGGTTGATCCTGATGCAGCTGATGACTTTGATCTCGGCGACGATTACATTGAACCCGATGTGCAGACAAGCGGAAGCAAGAAGCCAGCAGCACAACAGCAAACCGCTGCCCCGCAAACCACAGCTCCACAGCAGGGATCATCGAGTCAATTTTTCAACTTCAGCTCCTTCACAAGGCCCAACATTGATCTCTCGTCATCTTTCAACCCAATCAAGAATGAGCAAGTGAAGGAGCGTGCCTTCACTGGGGGTGACACCTTGGATGAGCCTGTCTGGAAGACATTGGAGAGGGATCTTAGAGCCATTGGTCAAAGACTATATCATGTCGTATGGCCCCATTCGCTCAACAAACTGGCCAAGATCCAGCAACATAACCTAATCATTGCCGCCAGAAACTCTGGCATCAATATCGGGATCAACTATGACCAAATCGAACAGGATTTGGAGCAAGACATCCAAAATATCCCTGTGGATAACACCGAGTTGAAGAAACTGGATTGGGATCTTTGGGGACCCTTGGTCTTTATTCTGATCTTCTCTGTCATCCTGGGTGTGTTGTCGCCACAGGCGTCCAGTTCAGAAGTGTTTTCGGGCGTGTTTGCCCTGGTTTGGTTCACGCTCGCAGTTATCGCTTTGAACATTCAGTTGCTCGGAGGGACAATTTCTTTCTTTAATGCGCTTTCGACGACGGGCTATGCGTTATTCCCGTTGCTCATCAGTGCCATGTTGTCCGTTTTCATCAAGTGGAGCTTTGTCAGATTCATCATTTACCTGCTGTTTGTGTCATGGGCAGTATACGCGGCCACTGTCAACTTGAAAGTCAATGGAGTCTTGCCTGGGAGAGTCTTTCTTGCCATTTACCCCGTGGGTCTGGTGTATGCCACGTTGGGATGGCTTTGTGTGATCACATAGTCGCCGGCCGAGACGCTTTGAGCACTCGCATTATCTCGAGATTCAGTTGAGATCCGGGCCATTTTAGTATTTGAGCTGGTGGAAAGAGACTACATTGGGTTCTGATGGCATGTATGTTGTGACTTTCAATTTCCCTCTTTACGTAGAATTAAGAGATGCTGCACTTGTCAATTGACATTGACATTGACATTGACACCTTATGTTTCACTTTGGAATTGGGTATTGTTATTTCAAGGGCCCATTAGAACGTTGAGAAAGAAGAGGCAAGTATTGATCACTGCCGTTTGTCCCGTACCAATTTCTATGGCAGACCTTCGGAATCTCATGTCCTTGCAGATGTATTGTTATGCTCTTTCCTAATTGGGCTTAATTACAGCAAATTTGTGGCAGAGATGTTGCCCGAACCAGAGAAATCGGAGAGAACTCTGAAACAGCAAAGGAGGGTCCCAAATTTAGCAGGGGTTAAAAAAATTGTTTGACAAGAGCGAACGAATAAACTTCACACGACCCCGTATCCAATTCGACAATGTCTACCAACGGAGATACCGTCAAGGTCACTTCCGGCTTCAGATCCACGTTGGACACTGTCAAGAAGGAGAAGAGCTGGGTTTCGCCATTCAGAGCAGCCCAAAAGGAAAAGCCGGTGGCCAGGGAGGCGCCACGGAAGGCTCCAGCTTCCGATGAGAAGAAGGCTGAAGAGTCTTCTACTCCGGCAACTGCTGCAGCAGCTGCTGCTGCTGTTTCCAGCGACAAGACCGTCGAGCAACAGCCGCAGAACACTGCCTCCACTTCAGCTGCGGTCAAGGCTGTGACTGATGATGCTGAAACCACTGCTACGGAGGAGCCAACGAAGAGAAAAGTGGTTGTCGACAACATTGTCGACCTCGGCGGTGGCTTAAAGATGCCACAGAGCAAAATCGATGCGATTGCCAGACAGAGACTCGCTGGTGACTTTGATGCCCTCGACGCTAAAGCGGCGGAGCAGATCAAGCTGAGAGACTTGAAGAATGCAAAGAAGGCTGAGCTCAAGGTCCTGAAGGACCAGAACAAACTCAATTCCACGTTTGCCAAGTTCAAGAGAAAACTCGACCTGGACAAGAAGAAGTTCAACAGCAGCCACGAACAAAGAGTCCAGGAGCTGGAGGCCTCGATTGCTGGCATTGAGCAGCAAATGAAGGATTTGGATGGAAAGACTCTGGAGGAGATTGAGCAGGCCCAACAGTACCATGCCACCAACCTCGACACTGCTGACAATGAGCTTGCGGACGCCAAGGAGAAACTGCACAGCGATGCGGCTGTCACCGAGGAGGAGAAGTTGCAATCCATCAAGGACTCGCAGACTAAGCAAGCCAAGGAGGAGATTGCCACGAGAGTGCTCCACGCTAAGCAATCCGAGTACGAGCTGAGCTTGCAATTGCTCGAGTTGCAGCTGGGCCAAAAGAAGCGCGAACTGGAGAAGCAGCAGGATGTCAATGGCGAACAAGTGTCGGCAAAGGAGGAGCTCCAATCCAAGATTGATGCGTTGAAGTCCACCATTGCTGAGAACGATGCCAAGATTACGGCCATCCAAGCGGAAGGCATTGCCTCGGATCTCTCTGTTAAGAATGCCGAGGAGGACCTTGCCGCATCAAAGTCGTCTTTGGAGAAGGTGAAGCTCGAGATTGCTGCCTTGAGAGCTGACAAGTCCAACAGACAATCGAGAATCCTTGATGCGGAGGCCAAGAGAAAGGCTTACAACGAGGAGCAAGTGCGTCTGCGCAAAGAGGCCGAGGCGAGAGCTGAGGCTGAAGAGGAGGAACGCAAGAGAAAGGCTGAGGCTGAACGTCAGCGTTTGGCTGAGGAGGAGAAGAAGGCCAAGGAGGCTGAGGAGGCGAGAATTGAAAAGGAGGCTGAAGAGAAGAAGAAAGCAGAGGAGGAGAAAGCTGAGAGGGAGAAAGCAGCAGCAGTCGCTGCTGCTGCCACCGGTGCTGCTGCAGGTGCCGCTGCAGGTGCTGCCATTCCAGGTGTTTCCAAATCTGCTGCCACTGACGCCCCAATTTCTAAGACCACTAGCTCATCTTCTGATAAGTCCAAGAAGAAGAGACTATCTGGTTTGTTTGGCTTTGGCAAGAAGGAGAAGAAGGAGAAGGAGAAGGAGCCAGAAAAGAGGAAGTCTTCCGGTGCCATGGGCACTGCTGCTGCTGCTGTCACTGGTGGTTTGCTTGCTGCCGGTGCCACTGCTGCTGGTGTCGCTGCTGCCACTGCCTCGAACGGAGCCTCTGCTGCAGGTCACGCTGTCAAGAATGTCGAGCTTCCAGGCACTTCCAAGTCTGTCGAAACTCCATCCGCACCTGCTGAGACTCCAGCTGAGAATGCCACAGACTCATTGGCCTTGCCTGAATTGAAGGAGACCACTTCGGCCATTTCAGTCAAGGAGGCTGAGGTATCAACTCCAGAGGATCTAGAGGCTGCCGTTCCTGAGACCGTTGAGGCCCCTACTGAGATTTCTCCCGAGGGAGCTGCTTCTGCTACTTTGATGACGCCTCCAGCCACTGCCGAAGAGAAGGATGAACTGAACACGGGCTCTTACACCGAACCAGGCGCCATTGTCATCCCAGAAGACCAGAAGTTCACTCTCTCCGATGCCGTCAAGCTCCAAACTCCAGAAGAAGCCGAAGCTGAGTCCAAAGTCGTCGAATCTCCTACTGTGGTGGACTCCTCTGCAGAGAGCACACCAGAAGGAACACCAGAGCCAACTGAGGGCACTGCTGAGGCTGAAGCTGCTCCAGCAATTAGCCGTAATGCAAAGAGAAATGCCAAGAAGAAGGCCAAGAAGAAGGCCAAGAAGGCTGCTGCTGTTGCTGCTGCTGTTGCTGTGGCCACTGGTGCTACCACTGTTGCCGTTGCTGAGACTGTTGTTCCAGGCAAGGAGGATCCTGAAATCAGGGCCATCCCTGTCGAGGTGCCTGAAGTGAAGGATGAGTCTGTTCCAGACGTTGTCGAAGTGATTCCATTGGAGAAGGAGGAAGTTGCCTCAACTGTTGAATCCACTGGTGCTTACAAGGAGCCAGAGCCAGTTGAAATCCCAGCTGAACAGAAGTTCATTGTTGTTTCGGGCAATGGTTCATCTGATGAGTTGGTCAAAGAGAACGCTGCAGAGTTGGAGACAACGCCAGATGGTTCTACGACTGGGTTCCCAACTCTTGATCCAGCACACCCAGGCGAGAAGATCAAGAAGGCCGACCTTCCTGAGACAGGTGCCGAGGAGCCTTCGACCACAGTCAAGGAAACTGCAGGAACTGCTGCTATCGGTGCTGTTGTCGGCGCTTCTGTGGGCACTGCAGCTGGTGCTGCAGCCTCTCAAAAGGCCGCCCCAGCGAGTAGCCCAAAGAAGCATGGCTTCTTGAAGAAGTTGTTCAGATCAGGGTCCGATGAGTCCTCCGAGAAGAGCACTCAAGTGGTTTCCCCAGTGAAGAAGAGCAGTGCTGCTGCCGCACCAGTGGAGAAGTCTACTGTTGCTGCTGCTGTCAAATCTGTTGAGGAGAAGCCTGAGCCGGCTCCAGCTGCGACTGAAGACAAGGCCCAAGGTAAGAGCGAATTGATTGTTGATGCAGAGCGCAAGGCTGATAGTGCATCGCTGTTCTCGATCAGAGAAGTCATCACTTATGAATACTTCACTCCAGAAGAGGAGGCTGCTCTTCTAGCATCATTCAAGGCGTAAGGCACTGACGACTAATCCCATTGAGTCGATGGAACCTCCTTTTTTTAGGACATTAATGTTTTTTGTAATGTATGTGCACTCCAAAGTTTTTAATCTACCGTACGTCTCTTGGAACTGAGTATGCATATTATAAACACTAGCTAGCTGTTTATGTTCGATCGCTCACTGTTAAGCTCGGAAAATTTACCCAGTTAAATTGTTACATTGAGTGTTGGTTCAAGAAGACAACATCGTCACAGGAACTTTGCAGTGGTGTCTGGATGATAAGCATTCGTTGCAATAATATTATGAGATGCGGGGACTGCAAAAAAATATAGGGAAAAACGTGATCATCCTTACACCATATTCCAAATACACCAGAAAGTATACTGCTTTACTGGCCATACTATCATCTAATACACGCATCAATTTGTGACGTTGAAGCCATTAGCGGGCATCAGGAACCCTCGCGAGTCGCAAGGCCAACGGGATCATCATCTGAGCTGAAATTTGCCTGCTGTGTTCAGGCCTGGCATAAGAATCTTCAAAGCCATCAATCAGGACATTGTCCCGAAAAAGCGTCCAAACACCCATACACCCATATTAAATCGTGTCACGTGACGTTTTTTGAGAGGCAGTTGTGGTGGCCTCATTACGTTTTTTCCCTATTCAATTTTTTTTGCAGTCAGAGGAGATGTTAAAGTATAATATTAAATACCTAAATGTTAAAAACAGTCGCTGACGTCAGCATTTTCTGAACGCCGAAATAAGCCCCTCTGCCGCATACAGCGTTAAAACCATAATATCTCTTCAACAAAGCACAGCTTCAGTTACCTTGAACTGATCTGCTCGCTCAATTACAGAAGAGTCTTTGTACTGCTGACATGGCACCGCTGCTGCCATCTGAGAGCGCGGGCTACGCCTTGTCGCTGCCGGACCCAGTTGAAGACGAGAGAAGGAACTTGGATGCCAGAACAGGCGCCGCGGTGGTTTCAACGCGGTCCAGCGTCGTTGTCTATGGAGGACTGACGCATGGCTTGTCCCTAGAAACTGTGAGCATTCCGAATGTGCGCCAGGCGCTTGAACAATTGGGCAGTGGCAGGTCTTTCTTGGAGCTGGTCTCCAACGAGATCTTCTACCTCAACATTGTCAACCGACGCTGGCTGCGCCTCGAGTTGACCCACCACCACACGAAACCGCAGCCGCGGTTCTACCATGCGATGGCATTCCATGGAAGCTCGCTGTACGTTTTCGGCGGACTCACTTTTGACGAGGACACGGAGGAGCTGATCCCTGTCAATGACTTGTGGGAGTTCAGTCTCGATGCCATGGAATGGACTTGCTTGGACTATGGTGCCACCTCTGGCGTCGTTGCCCGGTTCGACCATTCGCTCGTCATCTCGGAGTACACATCCACACTGGACCAAGAACCACACGTTGCCCTGGTGATTGCCGGTGGCCGTGGCGAGCTCAACCAAGTTTTGTCAAATGTGGTCATTTACGACTTGGAGACAAAGGAGTACATCAACACAGCACGGATGAACCTGACGTTGAACGAGAGCGCATCAGTGAGAAATTTGTCCACCACTTCGGGCATTGACCCAAAACTGCAGGACCCCAACATTGCAAAGAAGAAGTTGCATGCGGTCAGCTCAAACTCATTCATCATGTCAGGCTCTACCACACCGGACGACGCTGACATTGACAGTATCATCCACATCTTGTCTCCACAGGAGCAATACGGCACCACTGACGTGGTGACTAACCCTTTGGTGACTCTGCCTGTCATCCCCAACGGCACCGGTGTCAGATTGCCCCTCGCAGACACAATCAGGGCAAAGAGCCAGGTGGTGCCGAATCATCTCAAGTACCCTAGCGGTGGCTGCTTTGGCTCGAACATCATTGTCGGTGGCTTCAACACCAGAGAGCACGAGTTCCAGGTGTATCTGTTCAACGTTCCCTCGCAGAAGTGGACCCGGTTGAGCATTGATTCGAAGCAAAGGGCTGCTGAGCTGTACCTCTGGAAGGCACTGACTTGGCCCTCACATCATAAGCTCATTGTCTTTGGCTCTCCCACAGCGCCACCAAACGCTGAACACACCACTATCCAGACTTTTGACCTGTTGGTGCTCGTTGGTTTACCCATTACCAACATTTTCCACTCTTTCTCCGACGGCGAGTCCAACGAAGTTAGAGGAGGATCGACAGCCACAAGCAGAGACTCTAAACCCAACGTCAAGACCACATCGTTCGAAGAGTATTCAAAGTACATTTCCCCGACCACGAAAATCAGCTCCATCCGCTCCATCTTCCCTAACTACGCAGTCACTTTGGGAAGAAATGCATTTGAACGATATGGTGCCTCGTTGTCCGACTTTGAATTTATCACAGCAGATGGCAACAAGGTTCCTGTACCATTGATGCTGCTGCGCAAGAGATGGGGCAGATGCTTTGACATGTTGCTCGCCAAGGGCTATGCCCGTGCTGTGTACCAATTGGAGAACAGCAACGACGCTGAAGACGACGACGAGACAAACAGCACCGATGGCACCCATTCGACAAAGAGCAAAAAATCCGTCATTGTCATGAACAAGGCCCAGCAAAACCATGAACGAGACGTGCCTCACTTTCGATTGCCATTCCAGGACGGCCATTCTTTATCATCGCCGTCAGTCTCGTTAGCTCCAACCTCGGGTCATAACTCACGCAAGGCGTCTGTCGTATCGACTGGTGCTGCATCACTGACTTCAACCTCGACGTCAGGTCTCAACGCACATTCTACCGGTGGACTCTCATCGTCTGAATTGTTGGATTTCGATAACATTCCTCCAGCAATGCCATTCCCAACAGAGTCCCTTCCTTTGGGAGGTGAAGCAAAGTCGCCGCTTCGTGCTTTCAATGCCAGAGACCCACAGTTCACTTCTCCACGTGGATCCGTGTCAGGAGCTTCCATCTCTTCAGGGCTCGCAGGTGCCAATTCACCTGGTATCAAACTCAAGGATTTGAGATCAAGTGTCACATTGAAACACAAGCAACGTGGCACAGGCAGTGTCAATTCGAGATCAAGTAGTGTTCCTGTACCTGGTACTCCAGATGACGGTTCCTTGGGAGATGTTGCCTCCCAGGTTGAATCGTTTGCTGTTGCTGAGGACACTGGCAACCAGACCGCCATTGATGATGACGCGGAGAATTTGTTGGAGCCACTCTTAATCCCAAGATCGCTCTATTTACCCTTCCCAACAGCAACGGTGCAAGCCCTTTCAGAGTTCTTGTTCACTGGCCAGTTGGGGGACAAATGGCTTCTGTCGCCAACGACGTCCGACACTTTCTTGCTGGCCAAGTTTTATGAGTTGCCCCTGCTGTACGACCTCATTTCTGAGGCACTCTATGCCATTATTGGTAAGAAAGAGGAGGCACTAATTTCAGATTTTGGCAAACTGACGAGGGACTACAATGCCCAATTGCAAAGCTTTCTCGACAATGATGAGGCCCGCGTTGAGAAGTATTACGAGGAACACCCACATGTCTATGAAACATTTCACGAGATTGAGTCACGTTTGCATACCGTGGATGATGGTTACCTCAACCTCGCTCTGCTGCGGAAGGCATCCAAAACCTCTACAGCCTCAGGTTCCATTGCCATGAGCTCCAAGAACTCGGTTGATGTCAGTTCAACGAGACGCATGTCGGTAAAGTCTTCCGGTTGGGGCAACTCGAGCCTTTCAAAAGAGGTGACTGCATTTGATGAGCATAACGACGAGCGTACTGTGAATGAGGAAGACGCTGAGGATGAAGATGTGATTCCTAAAGAGCTCTTTGAGGACGATGCTCCGAGTAGAGTGTCTGTCGCAACACCGAGTAACAACAGCGCGCCCCTTTTCAAGACCGAGACAATGTCGATCAAAAGTGGCAACAGTGGGGCGAAGAAGGCCCCAGTTGAAGATGATGACGTTGATCCAATCACGCCGTTGAATCGAGGTGTATCAGAGCTGTTCCTTGGTGAGTCAGAAATTGTTCACACCGGGTTGTCAGACCTCGACAGCGATGAACGTCGTGCAGTTGAGGAGTCTGAGGTCATTGACGGCAGAACACTCTCTTATACTGCAACCTCTCCATTGGATCTCGATGACGAAGATCCGTTGTCGACGTCAGGCACGGGGCTAAGTTCTGAACGTGAAGGTGATGATGCCGATGATGACGTCGGCGACGAGGATCCTTTGTCCAGGTCGATCAGGTCGAGAACAAACAGCGAGCCTTCTGTCCGTGGGTTCCAAGTGCCCGAGGGACAATTTGCCCTTGCCAAAGACAAGTCCCTCGCTGGTGCTTCGCATCATTTGCAACGGTACGTGTCGAGTTCCAGCTCGGGCAATAGAGAGGAATCGTCGAGTGACTCGGACCATTTAGCAGTGGGGCTGGGCTTGCTGTCCGACCTCAAAATGTCCAAGTTGAAGAGCGACGACAATGGAGAATCCGAGGACAATGAGTTGAACGCGGACGAGTACTTGCCCACGTTGGAGAATTTGGCCAGTCCGACGTCGCCACCACCGCCTGATCACCTGCTTCAAGTTATCTACGAGATTTCGTCGCTGGCGTGCGATATGAAGTTGCTGCTAAGATCGATCAATGTGGTGGAAATGTCCAAGAGCTTTGAGGCGAAGAAGAAGCTGTTGATGTCTGAGTTGGAGCAATTTGGTGCTACCGTTGCTGAGCAGGCGGAGGAGCATTCTGTCGCTTATGTTCCGCACTCACCAAGCATGAAGGTGTTGACCCACAAGGACTCCACTGAAATGCTCAAGAGTGTGACTTCGTTTGAAACAGAGCAAAGACCCACAGATCAGTTTGCCGAGGATGCCTCGATCCGGTCGTTCAAGTTGAGATCGACTTTCTCCTCCATCAGATCGCTTTCAAACATGAACTTGTCCAAATTTGGCTCACAGCACCCGACCGGCGCCACGCCAGCGACGGCAGAGAGCCACACCAGCGATGCCTCTTCGATCAAGAGCAAAGCATCAACGTTGAAGAATCCTTTCCATCGCAAGCGGGACGAGGATGGCCATAAAAAGAGCATAATTTCGTCGATTTTGCCCGGCAGACATTCCAAGAGATAGCCGTACTGAGAAATATACATAATAATGGGCAGTTAATTTACGCACTTATTTGTAATAAGTTCGCCGTAGCTGCAGGGTTAAACTAGGATAGAGAAGGATTATTTTTTTTTGTACGTTGGCCGTCATGGCAATATACGATCCGACATTGGTAGGTCCTTAGAAAAGGACGGGGCTAGCAAACTCCTTGCCAAAAAGTCGAAATTGCTAAAAAGATATTGCTACCAGTCTCAATTGAAGTTGCTCAAAGTTTCCGAATGACCTGCGAGTGGCCTGAGTGTCCCCCGCTGTGTTTTCCCACCCCCTAATTTCCCATATGCTAAAAAAAAAAAAAAAAAAAAAAAGAAGCACATGACATTGGCCGATTTCGCCATTTTGGGATGCCATTTTGGGATATGGGGGCGCGGGCTCACAACGTTTGTGCATAAACTGGTGTTAGTGCACTTCTGGCGATTCTTGTCATGCATTTCTGTGCAGTGTTCAGAAACGAAGAGGGCCATAGGCATTGAGCAAAAGGCGTGCCCCACGACGAGCAAAAAAAAAAACAATCCCCGGTGGTCAGCATCGGCGGGGGCCAGCCCTTGACGATGTGGACGCCCTCGGGGATGAGGTCAATGGTTGCCCGCACTGGCACTCAACCCCTGGAACCAGAGACGCATCTGCCGCCCGGCGCAGTTGGGATGACGTCCGAGGCTGACAGCTGGGATCTGATCTGCGATGGCTATGTGTGTCGGCCTGGCAGAAAGCCCAATCTCCCTCGCGCGCCAGCGTCTCAGGGGTGCTCGCTGGTAAAAATTTATGTGCGCGCGCTGGTAACCTCACAGGCGGAGCAGGTGGCGAGGGGGAGGCGGGGGAGAGATCTCGTGTGGCCAACTCTGGGTCGTTGCCATTTCTGCCTGCGACAACATACCCGTCGCATGGCAGAGGTAGGTATTCAGTGGTCCCATAAGGGCATTTTGTGAAAAGAGCCTAGACGCAGGGACCTGGGACCTGGGGGCCGCGCGATGATGTGTCTGCAGCCATAGGCCCGGCCCAATGTCTATTCAAAAAAAAAAAGAGAAAAAAGAAAAAAAAAAGCACCAGGCGCACAATTTGTTAGAAGCGGCTATGTGACTGCCTTTTGTTGTCGTTGTTGTTGTTGGTTGGTTGGCTACAGGGGGGTGGTGGTGTCCGTTTCTGGGTCCGATCGGCATTTGGGATCGGCATTTAAACCCGGCATTGTTAGGGCTTGGCTTTTTATGCGAGCCTCATCGGAAATGTGAAGAGACAGCCGTCGGCAATTTTCTTTTTTAAAGCGGGAAGGGGGGGCCCAGGCCCCAATTCAACCAGTTTGAACTTGGATTGGATATGCTGGCGAAGCTTCCATCTTTTGTGTGTGGGCTGGCCAGCCGTGTGCAAATTGTCGATAATTGACTTGGAACGGGACGTTGGTTCGGCGGAAGCAAGGCCTAAGTGGATGCCCAGAAAGGGCGCGCGACCGCGCATTTATGCCGGGTCGGAGTAGCACCGTTGTATGGCGAAAGGTTCAGAGGGAGGTTAGTAGACTGAGCACTAGGCCATGATTGTGCGCCTGTTCGCGGCGATCTGAAGGTTTTACTGCATCATTCAGGGGACCGGACCCTCATGTCGTCGATACATAGTACCGTTTTGCTGCGAGGGCAAAAAAAAAGGGGCGCAGGCGTGGTGGTGATAATGCAGTGTGCGCGTCGGGCAGCGCTGGGATGTAACCCCTACTGCATCCCGGATGTCGCGCTTGCTGTGTCGAGTTTGATGTGCCCCCGCTGGGCGCTGCGAAAAGGGTAGCACTGCAACCAGAGCACTGCCCAAAATGCTCTATGGACTGCGGCCTTGCGGTGTGTCAATTGAGAGCCAAAAAACCAAGTAATGACCCTGAAACAATAGCCATGTCCATTTCTAGAACATCTACTTCCATGAAAAAAAAAAAAAAAACAAAACTCCGCCCCCTTCTGTGTCAAGGCAGCTTTTAATGATACAATTGATCCGGTCTTTATAATTTCTGCCTAGCTCAAGTGGACAGTCCCCTTTTGTGAGGGAGTAGGCCCCCCTGCCTAGCATTTTGCCGAGAATCCCGCAACTCCGCGTCAGTTGCTGCAAAGCTCATGCGCAATTCAGCAACCTTATCGTTTCTTTTTTCGCACTGGTGTGGCGAAGGTCCGGCTTTTCACTCCCCTCTGCTGCTTGGAAATGGCAACTCGTCTAAAAGACAACAAGGTGCGCGGGTGAAGATGAGCTTAAGCAGGAGCAGAGTATGGGATCTTTGATGGGAGAAGCTCGTGAGGGAGTTTCTTATCCACCGGGCTTACACTCTTCCCTTTCTGATCGTTGCTGGTGCTCATACCAACAAGTCATTGGGGGCTTTCTGTGTCAGATTTTATCCACGCAACCCAATTTGGCTGGAAGTGTTGCGAAGCGCGCCAAAATGGCGGAGGTATTTGCGCCAAAATTATTCCCGAATGTGGGAGAGTTTGGCCCATCGCTGGGGGGGCTTTAAAAAAAGAAACAAATCAGGCTTTTCCATTCTTATTTCGTGCTTTTTTTTTTTTTTTTTGTTTTAAGGTATAGGAAAACACCGTCACAGGGCTCTTTTTTAAAACAAAACAGCATCGCCAATTGCTGAAAGTTTGCTTGTAACAGTGAAGTGGCGTTTACAAGCAACTCTTTTTTTTTTTTACTCGCCCCTCCCCCCACCCACACACCCCACTCAACAGTCTAAGCGCCTTCACTTAGCGTGTCCACCCCTTGACTCTCCTCCTTTTCCCCTGCCGCCCCTTCTCCAAAAAGTATCTCTGCCAACGCACGCCCTCTTTTTACCGCAGACGCACGCACAGCAGAATCGAAAATCATCGCATTGTGCAGCTTTTGAGAAATCAAAACAAACACAAAAAAAAAAAAAAAAATCAAAAACCCCAAACAGCAGGGACAGCTGAGCTTCTGCCTTTGCCCTTTTTGATCCTGAGACAGCCCTAGTCCCCGTCCCTAGTCCCAGTCCAACGCAAGTCCAATGTCGCAGTCTCCCTACGTCAATAGACCTTCCTCGCAGACGGGCTACCTGTTGACTGACCCGGCC
The DNA here is from genome assembly GCA_030569275.1 of [Candida] sanyiensis. Lineage (NCBI taxonomy): Eukaryota > Fungi > Ascomycota > Saccharomycetes > Phaffomycetales > Phaffomycetaceae > Barnettozyma > [Candida] sanyiensis. The sequence continues at coordinate 199,055 of JAJMKO010000001.1, read as the reverse complement.
ACTGCTGCTGCCTCGACGGCGGCAACGGCCCCACCAACTGCGTCCTCTGCCGCCAATGGGGCCTACGCCCAGCAGCAGGCGTCTGCCTACTCCCAGTACCAACCGTTGCAACAACAACAACAGACACCGCAACAACAGCAGCAGCCACAGTCGAGAAACGCCTATGGGTACTCTGGCCAGTCGTTGTACCCGCAGGCGTACGACTCTCAGGCGTACAGTGGCCAAGGACAACTCCCACAACAGCAGCAGCAGCAACAACAACAACAACAACAACAGTACTCCCAAGGACTGTACCAACCGCCCCAACAGCAGCCGCAGCAGTATGGCCAATATGGCCAGTCCTCTTACTACCAGCCTATCCCGCCGACCTACTCCGCCGCCGCGGGCTCCAGCGCATCGCCTAACGCGTATGGCTACCCTTATCAGACCGCCTCCGCGGCCGCCACGGACATTAGCTCTGCCTACAAGCTCCAGCCTGGCCAGGTGCCATTGGGCGCGGGCACCGCCGCTGGCCCTGTCGCCGCCGCTGGCAACTCGGCGCGTCCGTTGCAAGGGCAAGGACAATTGCCTGGCCAACCACAACAGCAGCAGCAGCAGCAGCAGCAGCAACCACAGCAGCACTCCCAACAGGCCCCACAACAGGGCACTGCTCCGCCAATGGCTGCCGCTTTGATGGTGGACCCCAACCAGTTGCCGCAGCGTCCCAAGCTAACGACCTCCTTTTGGGAGGACGAGAGCACCGTCTGCTACCAAGTCGAGAGCCGTGGCATCTCGGTGTCGAGACGTGAGGACACCAACTTCATCAATGGCACCAAATTGCTCAACGTTGTCGGCATGACGAGGGGCAGGAGAGACGGCATTCTCAAATCGGAAAAAGTGCGTTATGTGGTGAAGATTGGTGCCATGAACTTGAAAGGAGTGTGGATCCCCTTTGAACGTGCCCTCGAGCTTGCCCGCAACGAGGGAATTGTCGATCTGCTGTACCCGCTCTTCGTCAAGGACATTAAAGAATTGTACCAGGGCCCGCAGTTTAGCGGTGGACTCACCGCTGCCGCCAACAGCAACCCAAAGAATATCATCCCTGTCACGGTCACCAATTCGGCCTACTCGTCGCTCGACGCCAAAGGCGGGAAGAAGATGGAGTCTGCGTTGCAAGGACTGCCACCAACGGACGCTGCCCAGCACCAACACCAGCACCAGCACCAGCACCAGCACCAACAGCAGGCTGCTCAGCAGCAGTACTACGGCTACCCGTACCATTCGTATCAGGCCCCGGCTGATCCGCAGTACGGCGGTGGTTTGCAGCAGTACAAACAGGCGGGCGCCCTGTCTACGAACCCGGCCTCGGCCAACGCCGCCAACGCCGCCAACGCCGCCGCCAGCAGCAGCGCAGCAGGAGGTTACTTTGGATACCAGCAGAATGCCCTCCCAGGCACCGTTGCCGACCAAAAGGACGAGTTGAAGGCGGAGGAGAAAAGCTAGTGCGAGAGGGGCCGTTACCCGTCCCAACTAATAGCGTGCATTTTTGCTTTGTTTTTTTTTTGTTCACACACCCCCCCTTTTTCACCCCCCACCTTTTTTTTTGTCAACTGCCTTGTCCTAACTTACAATCTCTCCCACCCTTGTTCATGACCCCCTTTGTTCGTTTTGATATAGATCTGTGTTTTTTATCTTTTTTGTGATGTGTTTTTACTCTGTGCTCTGTGTTTTGCCCTGTTTTTATTTTGTTTACCTTTTTGGATCTTGTCAGCTGGCCAGCTCGTGGGCCAGACAAGACGATGAGTTCCCGAATGGATGTTTTAGATTCTTGATCTGTCATGTCCCCCCCCCCCCCTCATTCTTTTTTTCTTTTTTTTGGTTTCTTTTATCCTTTAGCGCAACTGTACTATTTACTCATCTACGAATATCCCATCTATGCAATGACTCTCTAACTGTACAAATATTTTTAATATTGATATCAAACCTTGATCAGATCGACACCTCCAACGGCCCAGATCTCACCTTCGTCCTCGATTCTGTCAGAAAACAAGGTCTCAGCATCACCGCCAGCCTCGATTCTCTCCCTCTCAACTGTCGCCAGTCTGGCACCAACCCTCTTTGTGTAATCACCAAACGATCTCAACTGGATAGTGGCTCCAGTGACTGTGTCAATCGACGCACCTGCACCAGACACAGTGGTAAACCATTTGTTGAACACCTCCTGCGACTCATCCTCAACAAGCTGGAACAAACCGAGGTACGCCTTCTCGGCAGCCAGCTTGATAGGAATGATTGGATCGCGCACACACGCAAACACAGATGGTGCAACAACGTCCAAATGTGGGGTGAACAAGGTTGTTTGTTGGCGCGCAACGGTTCTGATCACGACAAGGGAAAGCCTTCTCGAGTCCAGTGAGTTGCTGACGGGCTTCAGAGTGATAATGGCCAGCTGTCTCGCCAGGTCGGAGACCAATGGGAAAGGCAGCTCGAACGGTTCCTCTTGCACAGCAGCAACTTCTGGAGAGCCTCTGGCACCATTCAACAGCAGCATCTTACCAATGGCCACAGTCGCATTGTCACTGATATACGGCGAGGGCGCGTTGGAAGCTTCAATCAAAGTGTGGACAATCGAAGGCAATAAGCCAGTGTTGTAAACGTGACCCGGCGCATCTTTCAAGAAGGCATTCAATGTCAAAATGGCAAACTTGGAAGAGTCATCTCCGTTGAGCGCAGAGCCAATCACCTTGTTCTTCAAAATGTGAGTAGCCTCTTCCGAGGTCAAGATTCTCGCCAACGAACCAACCAATCTCGCGTACGCAACGGCCAACTTATCATCGGCAGACAGAATTTCCGATTCGACAAGCTCCAAGATGCCATTCTTCGACGCCTCGCTCATTTTCTCACCAGCCTTGGTGATCACTTCAAGCAAAGCCTTCAACATCGCCGTCTTGACACCATTGTTCTCAGCACCCTTGGCACCGACAGTCAATTCAGACACCAATGGATCGACTCTCGCCTGGTATTCAATCAAAGCACCGAGACCCTTGGCAGCTCTCAATCTCAAAGTCTCATTCTGTGCATCGGATAACGACTTGACAAAAGTTCTTTGCAATTGGGGGATGAATGGACGCAGGAATTGTGGAACCTTCTCAAACAACATGTTCAGCGCATAAAGGATGGCAGCCTTAATGTCAGACGAGAACCTCTCGCCAATGACTCTGATCAATGGACCAGTGATCAAAGTGACCAATGGCTTGAATGCATCCGCTGGTGTCTTGGAGATCAAGTCTGCAATGGCCATAGCGGAAACCTCCCTTTGATCAGCAGAGCCGTACATCAGGCCATGCAAGAAGATTGGCAACACAGAATTGGCACCCTTTGGCTGGCAGAATCCACGGAGATCTTGGCCAGAAACTCCAGCGATTTGCAACGCCTGCTTCGCCGGCTTGACCAGTCTCTCCAAAGATTCCTTGGATTGCCTCTTCACAATCGCGGTCAGAGCGACAATCGTGTTCTTCACCACTTCGTCATCCTTGTCATCCAAAGACATGATGCACTGCGTGACAATGTCCTCGGTGTAAATAGCGTAGTCGAGCTTCGTCTCGTTGAAGAAGGGACCCAGTCGCTGATAAACGACCGCACGGATCGCCGAATCATCGCCTTTGATGAGTGACAACAGTTGCTGCAACAGTGGGTGTAGACCCTCGTTGTCCTCCACCGAAAGAACAATCTTGTCAAAGGAGTCCTTCAAAGCCTGCTCCGTCTCAGCATCCAAATCAGCTCTGACCAACTCCTTGACCAAAGTGTTGATCACTGAACTCAAACGTTTGATCAACGCCTTGCCGGCAACCTCAGCCATCGAACCAAGCGCGTTGGCTCTGAAGGCATCCATTGGCGATTGCAACAGAGTTGGAATCAAAATTGGGAAGATCACCTCGGACTTAGTAGTCATGATCTCTTGCAATGCCAGGAGGGCGCTATCAGAGTCTGCCGATTGCAACATGTTCAACAAGTATGGGATAATCTCATCAATGGCCGCTTTGCCAACAACATTCTGGAAGCTGTCGAAAGAAGCCGCGGCAGCTTCTCTGACTGGCTCAGAAGAGCTGATCAAAGCAGATCTGATAATCTCAACAAAGATGTCCTGGTACTCAACAATGGTGTTCTCATTGGTGGATTCCAGCAACTCGTGGACGGCAATACAGATACCTTGCTTAGCATCGTCATCAGAGCTCTCCAATGACTCTAACAATGTTGGTAGCAATTGCGATAGCGCATTGGCACCAACACGACGAACCAAATCACCCAAGGATTGGGCAGCAATGGTACGTTGGGTCTCATCAGCGTTGGACAAACGACGGACAATGATATTGGTCAAACTGGACAAAATCTCCTTGATAGTCTTTGGAGTGTTGGCAACAAGAGCCTTCCAGATATCAATGGCAGCGTTACGCACAACCAACGCAGTGTCGGAACGGCAGATGAACAGTAGAGACAGAACTCTGTCACGACGCTCGTCGCCCAGAACCTCGAGAAGTCTGGCATTGACTGCGCCAGAGACCTCAGACTCCTCCTCCAACTCGGCCTTACCGGACAAACCAGTGATCTGGAACAACAAGTCACCGGTGAGCTCAACAGAGGACAAACGGATCCTGTGGTTGACGTCCAGTAGACCACTCTCCAACTCGGGCAACAACAGGTCCACCGCCTTAGCAGCGTAGTTCTTGACAATCAGTCTACCTGACTTCAACGCAGTGCCACGAATTGACTCGTCAGTGTCTGCCAAACCGTTAAGAATGGCTGGGATGATCTGGCTAATGTATGGAGCAAATTGTGACCCGAATCCAACTGGCAAAAACAACAGCAATGGCAAGAAACCAGCACGCGAGGAGGCACGTGGAGACGTTGCGCCAGCGAGAATTGTAGGCAGCAACTCCTCCAATTTGCGGATACCCAGCCCTGAAACAACTTCTGCCAGGGCCTGCGCTGATCCCAAACGGTCACCAGCCTTGGACTCATCGGACAAAGTGTCAAATAACTTGGAAATCAAGCCTGGGAATTGCTCCTCACCCAGTTTCTCCACCAGGGCACCAAGGGCACGAGCAGCAGTGGCTCTGGTGTTGGCCACTGGATCCACCATCGCAATCTCCAGCTCTTCAATCAACTGGTGCAGATAAGGCAGTAGATCCTTCGAGTCAACGAGGATTGCCATGTTACCGACAATCTGACAGGCTTTTCTTTTGGTGTTGGCCGATCTGTCCTTCATACCGCGGTGAATAACGTGGATGATCAGGGCCAAAGATGGACCGTCAATGTAATGGACGAATTGAGTCTTGATCAAGGCATCGAGCGCGTCCTCAGTGTGCTTGGCAGGGTCACCAATGGCATTGATCAACACTGGAACGAGGGCATGGATCTCTGGGTTTCTAATCACATCACCAAACCTTTTCAAGGACAAATCAGCAGCTTTACGGACCTCCTTGTGAGAGTCGTTCAGCACACCGACAATTTCTGGGACAATGGTCGACAGCGAGGCAGATAGTTGAGTTGGGTCCAAGTAAGCCATGGAACCTAACAACTCGACGGAGCCCTTTTTCGATCTCCAGGCAATCTCATCCAAGTTCTCAATGGCCAATGGAATCAACTTCTTGACACCAAACGATGTAGTGTTAGGCATGATAACCTTGGCAGCCTGGGCAGCTGCGTCACGAACCTCTGGGACAGAGTCACCCAAACTCTTCAACAGAACTGGTAGGATCTCGATAACGTATGGCTCAAAGAACTTGCCGATACAATTGGACAAAGTCTCAAAAGCGACAGCAACAGACTCACGACGAATGGCATCCTTCTTGTCGTCGGCAGCATCGTTCAAGTTACGAAGCAGGTCGAACTCAGAGACAGCAACGATACCATAACCCTTTGTCAAACCGGCGATTCCATAGGCGGCACCACGTCTTGTCGATCTGTTTGGAGAGGTGAACAGGGTCTTGAACAAGGTGTCAATGTAGGCACCAACCTTTGACTTGAACAACGGCACCAATGGCGAGATGACATTGGCAATGGCAGTCTGGACCTTCTCCGAAGGAGTGTTCAAGGTCTTGAGCAATCTCTCAATCATGATGGCAAGTCTTGGGTCCTCGGACGACAAGTGTCTAGCTAGAGAACCGTATATGATGACAACATTCTCTCTGATAATCTCAGAGGTGCCATCGCTGGTCTTTGGAGCAGCAAGGGCTTTTTCAAACACAGGAATCAAAGTCTCAACATTCTCCTTCCCGTGGAGCTCAATAATGGCAATGGCAGCCTCTTTGAACTCCTCAGAAACCATAACCTCCTTGTCAGCAAGGGCCTTCTCGTCAATGATGAACTCAATAAACTTGGACACCAAGTCTGTGGTGGTGAACAGGGAGGCAATCAACTTGAAGGCAATGGCGACACCTGACCTGACCTCCCATGGGTCACGCTGATCCTGCGAACTCTTGATCACCAAGCCGAATCTGTCCAAGATTGGCTCTGGAGGACGCACCTTCTCGCTGTATAGATCCAGCAACAAGTCAACAATGACGGAAAGCTCTTCAGAACCTTCACGAGTGGCGATTTGAATAGCGTCAGCAAGCGACTTACCGACAGAGAATCTCAGCCCGGAGTCGTTCTGGTCCAAGAACGGAAGGAGAGTTCTGATGGACTCCTTCGAGATGCTAAAGTCATTCTCCTCCCAGATAGTCAGCGCCAACTCGGCATTGGTCTCGTCATTGTCATGACAAGCGATCCAGATCTCATCGGCATAGGAAAGCTCAGACAGATCAAACTCTTGGTCAAGGGCCTCCAAAATGGTGTTTCTGACAAAGTTCTCTGGAACCAAAAGACCAGTGAACAGAAGTTTCAGGTCTTGATTGGTGAAGTCAATGGACACATATTGGCACAAGTTCAGCAGGCACTCTTTCGCAAGTTTGGCCTTGGTTGGAAGGGCCAATAGAGACAACAACACGTTGAATATATGGGAACGTGGGATAGCCGGATCCTTAAACTCCTCGGCATGGTTAGAGATAATCTCCAAGGCCAATAGAAGTTGCTCCTCCTCCTTGTCCTCTTCAGCAAACTCAGAGTTGGTGACTGGCTTCTTCGCATTCTTAATGGAAACAATCTTACCGTGTTCAAGCACAGTGGTGATTAAAGGCAAAGTATAAGTCAAAGTTATCAGATCGAATGGCTGCTGATCAGATGAGAACTTGATCTTGAACAAGACACGGGAGATCAAGTCTAGCATGTCCTCTCCTTTGTAACGGTCGTCCAAAAGACCAATGTTTCTGATTCTCAAGGTAGCCACTCCAACAAAGAACTTTAAATGGGCCAACTTGGCAGAAATCACATTGGAGATGTTCAAGAAAGTCTCAGTTGGAGCAGGTCCAACCAGTTCAGAGGTAATAGGAACAGAAATGACGGCCAAGAGGCCATCAATAGCAGAGGAGACCCACTTGGTCTTACCATTGTCAATACCATCGCCCGCCTTGGACAAAGCCGCAATCAAGCCAATTGAGCGTTGTAGCGAGTTGTAAATCTTGTTGACAGAAGCCCTGATTTCAGATTCTTTGCCCAATTGTTGGTTGATGAGCTCTTGCTCCTCTTTGGTATACTTCTTGTTCGCCTGGTTTTTCTTGGAAATCTCCTTCTTCAAACCTTCCTCCCACTTCTTAGTCTCGTAGTCCTTGGAGTTCTTGTCGTCCACTCCCTTCTTCTTGGTCTCGAGGACATTGACGACAAGCTCTCCCTCTGCAGCTCTCCAGATCTCGACATCCTGGTTACTTAGAGCTTTCAATGGCGCAACGACCAAGTCGGTGTCGATGATTTCCTTCAACATATGAGCAACAACACCTGGGGCAATAAATGAGATGTCAGCAGCGGCAGCAGTGGCAGCGTCAAAGATTCCAGAGTCTCTTGTTTTCGAATCAGCATCGATCAAGATGGCAGCAATCTCCTTGACAATCAAGTCGCCGTAATCGTTGACAATAGAGCCTGGGTCAATGCCAGCCTTCAAGGAGAGCGAGACCCAAGAGAAACTCAATGGCAGAGCACAATGGTGTGCCGAGACAACCACCTTAGACAGTTGTCTCTTCAAGACTTCGTGGTCAACGTCCTTTTGGCAAAAGATGTACAATGCAGATGCAATGTTGCTCAAGGTGTTCTCCATAACCAAGTCGTCCTCTGCCCTGCTGTTCAACAAGACAGAGAAAGCAGCACTGATGATAGAGTCACCAATGACCTGTTGGTTCAAAGTATAGGCCCTTTCCAAGGAGTTGATGTTCAATTGACGGGCCTGCGGGCCAGTGGCCTTGGCCAGAATGAAAGCGATCCAAGCCTTTCCAAATTCCACACTTGGCTCGGTAATGTTCTTCACTGAGGCACCAAGGGCTTTGACGAACCAAGAACGCTCTTCATCCGTTGTGAACTTGGTATAGACTCTTGGATTTAGCAAGATGGATGGCTTTTCTGTGTTGGCGAAAGCTGAGTGGAAGATAGCAACGACATCTGTGTTATCTCTGATCAAGTCAGCCAGTTTGAGGACGACATAGGCAATGTTAATACCCTTTAGGTTGTTGGTAGGGTTTGAAATGATATCGTTGAATGCCTGAGTGGCACTTGGGAAGATTTCAGTGATAAAAGAAGTCAAATTGTCATTCAATGGGGTGGCGTCAAGGACAGAGCCCAATGATTCAAACCACAATCTTCTCAGTTGGATCTTGGCATCCTTGAAGCCCTTTAGAATGGCATCCTTGGTTTCATTGCTGACTGACCAGCCGTTCGAAACGGCCGATAACAGATGGGTGTAAAATGCAGAAAGACCCACGCTCAAAGAAACCTCGTTCTGGTCCTTGGTCAGGAATGCAAGCAGCGATGTGTAAATTTTGGCCGAAACAGATTCGAACTTGTTGGAAATGTGGGCCAGAATTTGGTAGTAGAGTGCCTTCTGGTCAGCAGCTGAGACGGTCTTGACAACTTTCAACAACTCGTCGACAATCTTTGTCAAGCTCTCCTCGTTGGACTCAGACTTGACAATGGCCAGGAAGTTCTTCAGAGCCAGTTCACGCACAGCCTCCTTGGAATTCTTCAAAGCGGCCGACAGTTGTGCAAGAAGCTTGGAACTGGCAATGGACTCTGGAAGATCAGTTGTCTGTATCAGTGCAGTGAATAAAGGAAGTGCAAATCCTAAGGAGAGCTCCGAGGATCTGACAATGGACTTCTCCAAAGCTGGTAAAATGACCGAGGATAGGGTCTCTTTCTGGACAAACTTCTGAAGGAAGCCATCAAGGCCCGAAGGACTGTTGAATGGGATCTTGCTGGCAAGAATGACCTTAGTGTAGTAGTCGAGCACCAGCCGTTGGTCCTCCTTGGTCATATCTCTCGTGGACAGTGCGCCGACAAAAGTGGCCACAGCGTCGATGGAGGAGGTCTTAGAAGCCGTGGCATTCTTGACAAACAGGCTCACCTGCTCTTGTGAGAGCCTGGAGAGTGCAATGGTGACGGACTTGGTGATTAGTGATCTGATTCTTCTCTTGTGAACGTCATCTGTCTCAGGGTCGACTTGGTACAGGAGGGCATCCAAGATCTGGAGCTGGCCAGTGACCAATGTTGGGATGATGGCATCAAACGATTCCTCTTGGGAAAACTTTGTGATAATTAAGGTGTTCCATTGGGAAAGGACATGTAGATCAGCGTATGCAATGGATTTGGCCTTCGCCGTCAGCTTGACGATGGCGTTGGCAAACGTTGGCAGAAACGCCTTGTTCAAAGTGAAGATCTGCTCGAGGAGGTCGACCGATTTGAACACCGAGAGCTTAGACTCGGTCAGATGCGAGTAGTACGAGATCAGCAATGCCTGAATGGCCAACAATGACTTGTCGGCAGGGTCAGGCACCTGCGAAACGTACTTGCCCAGTGTGTCAAAAGTGGCGAGCCTCTCCTTGACTGTGGAAAAGAAGAGTTTCTTCTCCAGCTCAGGCGACAGGTCCTCCCAAACAAGCGATTCGGAAGACATGGCGTATCTGTAACCGGGGGTTTCTTCGCTATAACAGGCTGGGTAGTACTGATAGAGGAGGGTCTGGTACGCCTAAATGTCCCACGTCCTTACCCTAAAAAGTGAAAAATTATTGGAATGATGCATGAACCGTCACCGACGCCGCATTTTCAAGGCTTATGCCGGAACTCATCGATAAAGATCCCTCGACAACTTTATTTTTTTTATCCCTTTTTTTTTTTCTCCTTTCCTCATCAACTATTACAGTCGATGATGATCGGATCAAGCTTCTAACCAATCGCTGGCTGAAGTGCAATGGGGCTTCGGTCCCGCATCTAAGCGGGCTCGTGTGGAGTGTATCCCGTCCATTCTCACCACTCTTCAAGGGGTGCTACATGTAAGACAGACTGAGGCTGTTCGAATAGCTTGATCCAGTGCTGGGCTCTAGCAAGGGCCGCCGCCACTGCTACCTCTATGTAGTAAGGAAATAGTGTGAAATCATTTTTACCAACCTCTCCAAGGGATCCACACATCCTCGACAAGACCATTCTCATCAATGACGTAGTAAGCTCTGAATGCATTGGCAGTGATGCAGGAATGGTTTGGCAGGATTCTGACAGTGGTTCCCAGAGGAATCAACTTGGCAGTCTCACTCTCTGAGTGCGGTCTCAAGATGCCATGCTCCTGGCTCACTCTGTTCACCAACCAGGTCCCATAGCTGTCGTCCTCCGTCTTGATGAGACCAAATCCAGGGTACTTTCTGGCAGTCTCTCTCGATAGGGCAATGACACCGGCATTTGTCAACAGCTCACCGACTGGATGCTCTCGTTGTGGGTACTGTGAGATCACCGTCGCAGTGATAGACACGGCGATGCTGTCCTCCATGATGCAACCGGTGGATACCTGTTGCAAATCGCAAAGAGTGTAGTTACCAGCGTGCAACTCCAACTTGGCACTGATTTCTTTCGAGATCTCTTTGATTCTCGTGTTTGTCTGTGTGAACAGATGATGCTCCAAGGAGTGGAGAGTTGGTGTCGCACCGACGGAGACAACCAGACTCGATTGGTCAAACTCGGGGACAATCTTGGCCAGCTCATCCAAACCTTTCTTCACAGTCTCAAGCTCTTCTAGCAGCCTGTTTTCGGCGTCCTCAATTGTCTTGGAGTCGTATGAGTGACCCGAGTGCACATAGAAGCCAAACAGTTGGACATGTTCAGAAGTCAACACCTTGTTAATAGCCTCAACGAGGTACTCCGTGTTCAAGATGCCTGCTCTATGTGTGCCATTGTCCAGTTTGATAATCACATTCCAGTTCTTCTGGATGCCCTTGCGCTGGTTGAATTGCGAAATGACATCAATGTGCTGCAGACAGTCCACAATGAAGGTGAAGGTCTCAAACTTGTCACTGAGCACAAGGGCTTGGTCCAAAGTGTACTCGGAAATGTTCGGAATACCGTAGATGACATCCTTGACGATCCTGTCACCTGACTCCTCCTGGTGCTTGACAATAGACCAGATCTCCTTCAAGGTCGAGGCAACGACGCTGGCATGCTTTGGGCCTTGGTACTCGGCAAGATCGTAACCCAGTTGCTTTCTGGTGACCTCCCAGGTTTTGTGCGTCTTGACGTGTGCCCTGAAACATGTGCCCATCTTTTCCACACGTTGGAGCATGCTGGTCACGTTGCGGTCGACGGTGGCTGCGGAGATCAACAGCGAAGGCGTTGGGAGTTGAGTCCATTTCTCTCCCTTGGCACGAGATAGGAGAAGCTCCTTGGTCGCGAGGTCAGGAAATGCTTCAAGCGGATTCAGATCAGACATAGAGCTTGTTTTGTGGGGATTGAGGGAGGGGGGTGGTTAGTGGGCGTTCAATGGCAGTTTACTTAAGTCAAGGAATAATCGGCATTTTTGATCTCCTCGGGGAGCTTCTGCAATTTGATAAGCATGCAGAGATATCGAGAATCGAGAATTCAGCGGCTTACAATAAATCATAAGTGCATAGCTTAACACGTTAGATTTGGAGAAATTGGGTTCTACGTACGCTTCTTGGAGATTGTACCTAGTGTTGGGTATAATATCTTGATGTGCTCTACCTATTCGATCTTTTTTAGTTTGCAATATTAATATAGCGTTCAGCTACCAGCGCGGGACTACCGTCGGATATGCCAGAAATTAATCGATGATCAATTAATATATTCATGCAGTGATCGACTCGCGACGTATTATTATAATATTATTTTAATAGTACAGCTAGTGGTAGCTAGGTGATCGAGTACGTCGACGTCTTATATTTTAGCCAGATTGGCAGACAACATACAATATGTAATTCAGAGATTCAAAAAGGTGTAAAGGTCTTTCAACATCTCTGGACAGCACTACATTTACCAGGTTGACAGACTAAATCTTTGACATGAATGATGCCCACTCAGAATAAATCTTTAATCTTACAATTCAAAGTATTTAGTAAAGGGACTTCCTAGGCTATAATCAATAATTATGGTCCGAAGGGCATCCCATAACATTTCGGATGATATCATGTACATGCAGTTAGGAGTCTGGGTCAATAAAAAGTAGACGGGCCATGATAAGGTTTCGAGGCATTTGTTCAGTGGAATTGGCGCGGAAGCCCACAAAAAAAATACATAACTTGTACTCTTTCATTAAAACAATCGCTTGATTCCTCTGCAGCAGCTTTTAGCTGTCGTTGCTCACCCACTTTCCCACCGCAAAGATTCCCCGTTTCGGTGCACGGCACCGGGCAATGTCTGGACACTGGACCCCTGTTGCAACTCAGATACTCTGCCTGCGGCTGCCCGCGGGTGAGAGACAATCAATAGCTGATTTGATGGCTGGACCGAGGCCCACGTTTTAGTACCTGACCCAACATGTCAAGGAGTCACTTAGCATACACATCACAAGCTCCAAGGCCAGAGAGAAAGTCCTAAGTGCATATCATTGTGAAACCTTGAATGTCATCCCCCACGTCCACTGCAGCGATTGGACGCCAGCTTCGGATTGTCGGTCCCTATTCGGAGAAGTTCGAATCGGTCAAACAGTGTCACTGGCGCAATCTGCCAACAGCAATCTGCTCTGACACCTTTCAAAAGCATCAATATCTGCTAGTAGTCACTCACATTTCACAGCACCCTTCATTTGATACTAATCTCTGCAGCTTTAATATACAGCTCGTACAAGGCTATCTCGCGGGGTCCGGTCGAGCCCGGACCTTCGAGAAATGTGACAAAGGGTCACACCGGAGGCGGAAACGGTCAATAACCACACCACCGGGTTCTACAGTGTGCTATGCTGTCAATTGTGTACGTTTTCATGCGTTTGAGAAGTCCTTGTTATTGACCGCCTAATACCAATGTCGACTCTCGGTGTACAAAAACTCTGACAACCTGAATCAACCGTTGAGCCAGCCGAGAGTTATCAAGTATTAAAAACTTGACCCTGTATCTATGGCGTTGGCCCTTGGGTCCATTTGCCTTCGGTACAGAGTCTATGAAGGCTTGAACATCCCTCCATCCGTGAATATGCAGTCATCTGTTGTCCTGAAGTCTAGCCTGCAGGGTGACAATTTTCAGATCTGAAGCCAGATGTGTCCATGTCCATGTCTCGAATCCGATGATTCGTTTCCCCGACAACAGGGTGACAGGACACAGATTCGCGCGGAAAATTATCGCTATGACAACGTCTTTGCAGTGGTCGAGGTTTCGAAATGATACAGAAGGCTGAAACAAAGCGCAGTGCTGCTGCTAAGCAAGCTGCAACCAGGACATCTCTAGCTGCTACCCAGATGAAGTCACCGAGTCTAGAACCAGGAGCCTAGACTTTGTGCCTTGAACGATGATGGGAAAGATGAAGGCTGCAAGTTTGAAGAGACAGGCAACCACAGCACAACTTCAGATGTCGGGGATTAACGCACCACAATTTTAGCATTCCCAAGCTAAGAACAAAGAACATCGTACTACCTCGAACCTTAAAAGAAGACCACAAAACAGATAGTGACAAGTGGAGAAGCCGACTGACGTCAAAGTTGATGTGGTAAGTTATATCGTGATCGCCATTTCAATATCTAGAGGACAACTCGGGGTGACAACCATTCCATGCCATTATGTCCACAAAGTTGGTCAGGGATGTATTCAAACCCAGCCTTCAAACCACCATCCGCCATTCTCGTTCTCGCATTCCAACTCAGCCACAGCAGCAGTCATCTATCCCGATCCGGTAATTCCTGCAAGGCAGCCGAACCTTATTTTACGACCGGTGTTCGTTCTACACCAGGGTGCATCGATCTTGAGGGATCAAACGAAGTTATTAAGGGAGCTCGACTCTGTCCTCTCCTTTCAGCAAGAAACCTTAAGACGCACCACATAACGCTAATCTCGTTCGTTCTTCCCAGCCTTCTTCAGTACAGTGTGAAGGGCATCGCAGAACTATAAAAACCCAAGAACATTCGTCACCAAAGCGCATGCCTTCTCCTTTTCCGGCTTTCACTTGTTACAGCATCAGTTCTGAGAGCACCGCATCACCCACAACCAAGCACATTTCGCTTTGAATTATACACCCGCACTCTAGTTTAGCCGCCCACTGACAAATTTACCTACCCACTCACCTCAAGCTATTCAGAACAACCACAGAGTTAGCCGCCAGTGATTTCTGCTCTAGAAAATGCCAATTAAGAACTCAATGATTATCTCTAGCGACCACCACCCGTTGGACTCCAACGCTAAGGAGCTGGCCTTGAAAAGCACGGAGCTAAATGCAAATATTGCACACACCTTCATGCCACAGGTTTTCTCCGCTTCTGAGACAGAGACTGAGGACGACTCGGAGACTGAGAGCGATGTCGATGCCACCACAACCTTGGAGAGCGCCAAGAAGGAAGATGAGGTCAAGACCGAGTCTGTTGCTGCTTATGAGGACACAAAGTTTCGTGGCCGCCCATCATCGTGTGTTTTTGTTGCAAGGTATGTGAAACGATTTTCTCCTAGGTTTTCACCCAACTACTAACACTGATCTTCAGTCTAGCAGCCAGTTTGACCGATGATGAATTGTCCTTATCTGTCACGAAGCACTTCCAACAGTGGGGTGAGTTGACGTTGGTCAAGGTCTTGCGTGACACTTCCAACAGACCATATGCTTTTGTTCAGTATACCAACGACGAGGATGCCAAGAGGGCTTTGAAGGAAGCCCAGCACTCAATATTGGACGGCAGAGCAATCCGTTGTGAGAAGGCCAAGGTCAACAGAACTTTGTACATTGCCACAGGTGACGGCAAGGATATTAGCCTGAAGCAAATCAAAGAGAGCTTGTACCAATTTGGTGAGATTGAGCAGCTGATTGGCAACAACGACACCCCATACAGAAAGTCCAACTTGAACAAGGCTTGGTTCTGCCAATTTGCATACAGAGACGATGCCATCAGAGCTTATGCCACTCTGAGAGCCACACCTGAGTGGATCACCGAGTGGGCCCAGAACATTGACAGTCCATCGGAGGTTGCCGAGAGGGCAGCTGGGAACGAGGTTGTGATTGACAAGCTCTCCATATTTGTTGGTCAGTTGGACGATAAGGTCACCAAGGAGAAGCTGGAGGAGAGATTCTCCAGACATGGAGCCGTCTCCGAAGTGTCATTGGTGTTAAGACCAGGTAACAACTTTGCCTTCGTCAAGTTCACCACTGAGAAGGCTGCCGCTGCCGCTGTGGAGAGGGAGAACCACGCCGTGTTTTTGGAGAGAACCATGCATGTTCAGTACAGGGAACTGCACCACAAGAGATCCAGATATCCATCGTCATCATCATCCACATCTCCAACATTGAACCTGGCCCCTCCACCAGTTAACATGCCATACAGAAGGGCGAGTACTGGCTCAGGTTTCAGCATCACGAGACACCAGAGCATCTCGGGCAGTGTCTACCCGGTCCCAAGATCCAATCGCTCTTCGTCCTCAAAGAACTACCAGATGGGTCGCTCTGTCTCCTTCCATGAGGCAGGCCACCAAAGATTTCCTTCTGGGTACCTTGGACCTGGTATGACTTCAGGTAAGGAGCTCAAGGACAAGGCAGACTCAGTCGAGGAGGTATCCCCTGTATCTTCACCAAGTGCCAAGACAGTCAACTCAGTCCCAGGTGAAACCAAGTCAGTGTACTCATCCTCAACAGTCTCTGGCACTGAGCAGACAGATACCCTGACAGATCCAACCAGTGGCCACGGAAGCTCCAAGTTGCAATCCGTCAGAAAGTTTGGCACTGCTCCACAAGGAAATCCCCATGTTCAGATGATCAGACCACCTTCCTCATACTTTTACTATCCTGTCCCAGGTGCAAAGGAAAACTTTGTCTATGACCAAAACCAGTACATGGCATATGCGTCATACCCATATTACTTCAATGAGTCGTACATGGACTTCCCTCAATCTGCAATGGGCTCTGCTCCTCCACCAGCGCCATACTATATGTACTATAGCATTCCACCAGGGACTGGATCCAAGATCAATAAGCCATATCAGAACTTTGAGCCACATGTTGAGCCAGATGAGATTGACTATTGAAATGCCAAATTCCTGCATTTGTTTCGGGCTGATAATTTGCCCTGTCTTTGCTTTCATGAATCGTGCTGGTTTTCCTTTCCAAATTCCTTCCAAGTTTCGTTTTATTTTTGTCTTCTGGGTATTTGTCTGAACTTTTAACTGTTCTCATTGGTGTGAACGTCACATGTCTGGAGACTTGTGAGGCGCCTGCGCCACTCAGGGTTTTAATGTCATGTTCCTCTTTTTTTGTTAAGAATCTTGATGTTGTAATTTGTATGATTTTTCTTGTAGATTGTAGAATGGGAAGAAATCTCCACGCAGCAAGCTTGAAGCCTATGAGCTGATTATATTTAGTAATTAATTTGATTGAAAAAGCGAAGGAGTATATCTTGGCTTTCAATGCAAACGACAGTCTCCCAGGCATTTTTTTCTTTGATTTACAATTTCCCCACATTTTGGAGGTAATCGCTGGTTTCCCGGCCTATGGTTGGTCCCACTTCAGAGATTTTTATTTGAGAATGACATAAGTGAATGACGATTAAGAATTAAGTGAGAGTCGGGACCAGTTGCTTCTCGATGACACCTGCGATTTGAGGTACTTGATAAACTTCATTCGGCTCGGATCCAATCAAAGTTGAGGTAAACAATTTCAAGACGGTGAAAAAATGAAATGAAACGCAGACCCATTCTTTATCACGATTCACTTCTGGCAATCCGGCCTCAGAGTCAACATCCTCGAGCGTATCACAGCTTGACTATTTGATGGTCCGTCCTTCCCACCAGCGCTGACCAGCTGAGCTCGTTCTTTTTTTCCGGGGGGGAGGTCCTTGGTCGGAATTGGAATTCGCGTCACTCCGTGGCCTAGTCAATCTCTCGTCATAGCAGTCTCAATTTGTCATGGTCAAGATAACATCCAAGACAAGGAGGCTGTCCTTACTCTCAGTTCGAGTGTCTTTTTTTTTCAAGTCATTGTGCAAACTCTGTCTGATATGACCCGGATTCTGGACAATCTGAACAGCAACAGGGACGGATTTCTGATCAATCATTTCTGTAACCATGCTGCTGACGCCCCTCAACACAAGAGCGGCGAGAGGGCTGACTCAAGGTCTCTTGACACGGTTGAGACCGACCTCAAGACCTTGCTGAACCAGCCAATCAAGGACCGTGCTGATACCTTTTACAACGAGGAACTGAGCGACCAGGTGACAGCTCTGTTAAACTCGACCAAGCCATGGGAGAAGGACCCTGAGTACTTCCAGCACGTCCATGTCAGTTCGCTGGCATTGCTGAAGATGTCCATCCACGCGCGCTCAGGCGGCGATATTGAGATCATGGGGATGCTCACGGGTAAGATTGTCAAGAATGGGATTGTGGTTATGGATGTTTATCCGCTGCCTGTTGAGGGAACAGAGACGCGTGTCAATGCCCAGGCGGAAGGCTACGAGTTCATGGTGCAGTACATGAGCAGTCTGGAGAAGGCCAACAGAAATGAGCGCGTTGTGGGCTGGTACCACTCGCATCCGGGGTACGGTTGCTGGCTGAGTGGCATTGACGTGGGTACTCAGAGTTTGAACCAGCAGTTCCAAGATCCATACCTTGCCATCGTCATTGACCCGCACAGGACGGAGGCGAACGAGATTGTTGAGATAGGTGCCTTTAGAACCTATCCTCAGGACTACGTTGACCGCAAGAATGAGAACTTCCAAAGCCTGGGAAGCTTGGTTGTGTCACCGACGCCGACAGCCAATACAAAGGAGGCCAAAAAGGTTGCCCAACAGGGCCAGAGAAAGAAGACCGATGCATCGACAATACCCGAGGACAAAATCAAGGACTTTGGTGCCCAGCATAACAAGTACTACTCATTGTCCGTTAACATTTTCAGAACTGAGATGGACCATTTGATCCTGCAGAATTTGTGGAACAAGTTCTGGATCAAAAATCTGCTAGGTGAGCCACAGACAAAAGAGGAGCAAGCTCAAGTTGAAGCATATGTTGAATCCAAAATTGACTTATTCCAAGAGAAGCTCTCCAGCTTTGAGAAGGGCACCGAGGAGAAGCAAGGCCACAATGGGCAGAGCATCAATGCAACGAGAGCCATCGCGCCAGCGCCAGCACCAGCACCAGCACCAGCAGTACCAGCAACAGCAGCAGCAGTAGGCTTCATTCCAAGCAGCTCCGTTACCCGATCGCATAACAGAGACTCAAGAAGACAACGAATGGCTGCGCTTCAGACCGCGACAGGTGGGGCATCGCCTCAGACGACTTTGAACATTATGGCCCAACTGAACAACTCTCAACTGTCGCCATTCACAAGAGCCAATTTGCTCAGCAAGATTGGTGGGAAGGAGTCCTCACGCCACAGTGTCAACAACAGCGATGGGAGTGATTCTGAGATGAATGACGTTGATTCGGAGAGCGATTCGCATCAGGATGAGGATGACAAACGGGAGATGCTTTCCATTGCTCAGAGATTGGAGAAGCCATTGGGGAAGTTCCCAAGAAGTCGGTCAGCGAGGGCCAAGCAACACCTTCCTGAAGCCTTGAGGAAACATGCTCCAACTGCTGACTCGTCCTTGACTGCCGAGGAGCAAAGGGATATTCACACAGTGGCGGCCGAGGCTGGCAGAAACCTTATGAGTCTGAAACTACAGGAGATCTTGTTCTTGAATGAATGAGTTTTTGTTTAAACAGAGTGTCCTTGTAGAGTCTCAAGAATGTCTACCTGAGGTTTTGGGTGAGACCTGTCACCTTGGCTGGCCAGGACCAGCTGCGGTGCTTTAGGATGGACGCGAACCGATGGGACCGAAGTCTCCAAATTGAGTGGGATCCTCACCGGCTCAACGCTGGCGAGCCCCAGTTCAGCGTCTCGGTACCAGTTCAGATAACCCTCGTTGGAGCCAATCAAAAGTCCCCTCGACTGAGGCAGCAGATCACCGGTGATTCTCTGGTTCCGGGCAGAGAAGTTTTCCAGTTCGCCGATGGGCAGTAAGTCCATTCGCAAGTCCAAGGTCTGGATGCTGGTGCTGTTCCTTGACAGGCAAAAGAGGTACCTGCCATTGGTGGATTCCAAGATTTGGGTCACACCGTTGCCCTTGGACAAGGTAACCGAGTTGGTGATGGCACCAGTGTTATCGTGCACCTGCACTTTGTTTGAGAACGAACCTGTGTAGAAGCCTCCCGGAGCCACTGAGCTTGAATTGGCCGGGGTGATGCAACTGGTGACTCCGTTGAGTGCCGGGACGCGACAGAGGGGATCCGATCTGTTGATGTCGAAGAGTTGGACCTGCTTGGAAGCACCTGTGACAAAGGAAAAGTCTGATGTAAAAGCCAATGAGACAATCTTGCTGAACCGTTCCGTTTGAGTGTCCTGCACATTGAAGGTCTTTATCAGCTGGAGCTTGCCCGTTTGATCGGGTACCATGTTGAACAGTTTCAAGGGAATGTTATTCGAAGCGATGAGGGAACCGCAGAAGCCCGTCTGCAACGAGGCCGAAGGGTGTAAAGTGAAAGCTGTTGGCGAAGAATGCAGGTACGACCTTGTGAACGGCACCAGTCCCCCGGGTTCGCTCTTGTCTAGAATGTCCTCGGGTGTAATGAACAGACGTACAGCCAAGTCATCCGTCACAGAGACGAAACTGGTGCCATCAGACAGCCATTGTAGATGGTTGACCACGTTGTGTATGTACTTGGTACTCTGTGACAGGTCCTTGCGCCGCTGAAGCTGGGGATAAGAGTAATCTGCAATGTCGTGTGTCAACAAGAACTGCGCGTGGAGCGCAGTTTCTCGCGCAGTTGCTTCTGTGATGGTGCCATGAAAGAGACTGCCTGTCGATGCTCTTAAGCGAGCGTCCATTGGAGCAACCGCACAGCGTTCTTGGGAAGCTGTTTTTGTAAAGGATTTTAAGCTCTGCCTTCCCCCCCCCCGCCGCCCCTGGTCTTCGGGCTGGTGTCAATGACATAAGCAGATCTCGAGGGCAGGCGCCTTACGTCAGCAAAGCGCTCCGTTTTCGGTTAGGGCCACATTTGGGCACCACCAGCAGGAAAAAAAAGAATTTTTTTGTGTTCTGACCTTTGTTTTAAGAAAGGAGGAGGAAGTATTCCACGAGCTGCTGACCGTTTTTTTAGGCAGAGCAAAACGCGTCCGCTTCACTACAATCCCCACTACACCAGCCACATTCCCTACTTGATTCCCTGTTTTTTGGCACACAAAACACAGTTCCCCATTTTTTTTTTTGACAATCAGATCTTTTTTTTTTTTTTTTTTTCTCCTTTGCTGAGGAAAAGAAACGAAAAATTTACCAAGTTTGACCCCAGTGGCGCGTCTCGCAAGATCAGCAGCACCTGACCAGGGCAGACAAACAGACAAAGAAGCAGAACCGCCGCTGATGAGCAACCCGGATATCATCAACGACACCATTGCCCCGTTTGTGCAGCGCATTCTCGCCGACCCGCTCCAGTTCAAGCCAGCCAGACACGCTGACAAGGTGGCACATTCCGCCATCGCGTGCATCAAGATTGGCAGCACCAGCCACAACTCCAGACATAAGCAAACAACAGTGCAGAAGAAGTCCCAGCTCGAGGAGCAGACGGAGAGCATGATTCCTAAGATTACCAGTTTGGCGCAGGCGATTGCTGGGTACACCAACAAGAGAGCGCGCCATGGAGAGGACCAAGGCAGCAGAAAAAAGAACAAGAGAGCTGTGGACCAAGAGAGCCCAGAGCAAGAGAGCCCAGAATTGAAACCGGAATCGGAACCGGCGGCGGCGACTGCGCTGACACCTAATGACGAGGATGACATTGGCGAGGACCTTGAGTTGGAGGATGTTGACGAATCCGCGACCGAGTCTGATGAGGTACCGTCGGCAACATCGTCGGACGAGGATGATGACTCCCATTACGAGGATGCACGCGATCAGACTGCGCCTCATGACATTGTCAGCGCTAAGGTGTTTAAACAGTTCCAGGGCGAGGAGTCCTCTTTGTCCTCCTCGGGCAGTGGGAGTAACAATGACGACAGCGACCAAGCAGACGACGAGGACGAGGATGACCAGGAGTTTGAAGCCGGCTCGGACAACGATGAAGAGAGTGAATCTGACTCCACTGAGGACTCTGAGGATGTTGGTGAGGCCGTTAGCGGTGCCAATGCGAACGCCAATGCCAATGCTGGTTCCGAGGATGATGACGATGACAGCGAGGAAGACGTCGAGTTGTTGAAGAAGGACCTTCTTGACGACCAAAGAGACCCTCTCTCTAAAGAAAGCGTCACACCACCAACGTCACCGGACTCTGAAGATGACAAGGAGCCCACGCCGCAGCCACAGAGCAAGCTCGACACATATTACCTGCTGAATGAGAACAGGAACGACCGTGGTTCCAACGAATCTACGCGCATCGTCAAAAATTGGGGCTGCAACCTCGGCAAGCTGAGACCAGTGGGGCTGTTGAACCACGGCGTCACTTGCTACACCAATGCCGCTGTCCAGGCGTTCATCCACATTCCTGCCGTCCAGCACTACTTGAATGACATTTTGAACAACAAGTACAAGGACACTATCAACCCAAGATCTGTGTCGCATGTCCTGGCGGAGACTGCAGCGCGCATGTGGATCCCGGACAAGAGCAAGAAGAGCAAGTATGTGAACCCGAAGAAGCTGATTGGCAGATTGGACGACATCAATTGCATGATGTCCGAGTGGCAGCAGGAGGATTCGCACGAGTACTTTATGTCCCTGCTCTCCAGATTGCAAGAGGACTCGACACCAAAGGGCCACAAGTTGAATGAGAGCATCATTTACGACATTTTCGGTGGTCTTTTGAACCAGTTTGTCACTTGCAAGAGCTGCGGCCATGTCTCAAAGACCCAACAGGAGTTTTACGACTTGTCCCTCCATCTCGGGAACTCGAGAAAGAACTCAACAAGTGGCCAGGCCCCATTGCCAAAAGAGGAGGAGGAGCAAACTAAGCACAGATACTCCATTCAGAAATCCATCAAGGACTTCTTCTCTCCAGAGCTGATCAAGACGGACAAGTCGGACAAGTCTGGATACGTCTGCGAGAACTGTGAGAAGAGAACCAATGCCATAAAAATCAGCAGCATCTCACGGGCACCAGAGACCCTTGCAGTGCATCTCAAACGGTTTAGATTCAACGGATCTTCCTCGTCGAAGGTGAAGCAAGGAGTGTCGTACCCATCAATGCTCGACCTGTCGCAATACACCACTGATGGTGACAATGTCCTATACCAGCTGATCTCCGTTGTTGTCCACGAAGGTCGTTCCGTTTCCTCTGGTCACTACGTGGCGCACTGTCGCCAACCGGACGGCACATGGGCTACTTATGATGACGAGTACGTCAATGGCATCACTGAGAAGCAAGCCTTGCGTGACCCATCGGCATACTACCTGATTTACACGAGACTTACGAGCAAGGAGCACAAGTTTGACTCTGATGTCGAGGAGTCCACTTTACCATCCATTTACTCGACACCTTCTAAGGCGGCCAATGGCTCGCCGAAGCAACTGCCATCAACGCCAACTTCAGCCAATGGTCACGGCAAGACTCTCAGGGACATGCCTGCGGTGAAGCCTAAGTCGCCGAGCGGCCATGGAGGGTTTATCAAGAGACCTCTGAAGAGCAATAAGAACAGACCTGCCATTGGTGGCCACCAACCAACCAACAATCTGGCTAACTTGAATAGAGGCAAGAGTTTGAAAAAGTTTAGCAAAAAGCCCAAGGGACCAGGTGGCAGATTCAAGAAGTATTAGAGGGTCGAATTTTTGGCGTGAGTTTTTCATTTATTTTCCTGCATCGTACATGTGTCAAGGGCACATGTGCGCTTCATCATTAATTGCATAGGTGACAATTGACAATTTGATCACTTGATTACTGTAGCTTGAATGAAGTTGTATAAAGTGTGAGGATGTGGTTACCCTGCCTCTTTTTCCTTTTGAATTTTTCACTTTCCCGAGAAAATCTTGCGAGGGGACCCATCAAAGTCCAAAAAGAACACACAAATACAGAGAGTATCACAGAAATGTCAGGTCGTGGTGCGCTAAAGAATGTGTTTGTGAAGTTGATCGTCGGTGCTGGCCAGGCTGCGCCAACGCCTCCGGTCGGTCCTGCGCTGGGTTCCAAAGGTGTCAAGGCCATTGACTTTTGCAAGGAGTTCAACGCCAGAACTGCCTCGTACCAACCGGGCGTGCCTATCCCAGTCGCGCTGATCGTCAAGCCAGACAGATCATTTTCGTTTGAGCTCAAGTCGCCATCCACTGGTTACTTGCTTCTCAAGGCTGCTGGAATCGAGAAGGGTGCCGCAGAGGTTGGATCGGGCAAGGACTTTGCCGGAGAGATCTCTCTGAAGCACGTTTACGAGATTGCCCAGATCAAGAAGACCGATGACAGACACAAGAGTGTCGAGTTGGAAGGGATTGTCAAGAGTGTGATTTCGACAGCCAAGAGCATGGGTATCAACGTGGTGATATAGACGATGAGGGGAGAGAAGCTGTTCCTGTATATAAACGAAACTGTTATGAGCATAGATTGACGAGTAGCAATTCAACCCTTAACTACCTAACTTGTCTTTTTGGAAATGACTGCCCCCCTCCCTCCCCCTAGTCCTTTGATACCTGACCGGGTAAGTCTAAAAAAAAACAGACCAGCACGCTTTTAGCTTTGCAACATCGCGCTTTTAGAGTAACAAGTGGCAAAGAGCCCATTGATCACGCAGAAAAAGGACATTCACAATGCCTTTGAACATTATCGGGTCCATGATCTTGGACGGCCCCGAAGTGCTTCCGATCTGGCCAGAGCTCAAGAAATATGCGCCGCCGATCGCGTTGCTCGCTGCACTCAAGTACTACTTCCGTGGCAGGCAAAACACTTGGGAACGCGACCTCCATGGCAAAGTGTACCTCATCACCGGTGGCACTTCCGGCATGGGCGCCGCTGTCGTCGACGAGTTGGCCTCGAAGGGCGCCCAGCTGGTGCTGCTGGTGCGCGAGAACGACGGTTGGACGACGGAACATGTCAACGAGCTGCGCCAGCGCCACTCCAACACGATGATTTACGCCGAGGAATGTGACCTGAGCGACTTGCACAGCGTGA
Source organism: [Candida] sanyiensis (assembly GCA_030569275.1). NCBI lineage: Eukaryota > Fungi > Ascomycota > Saccharomycetes > Phaffomycetales > Phaffomycetaceae > Barnettozyma > [Candida] sanyiensis. The sequence goes on along the minus strand of JAJMKO010000001.1, from coordinate 174,428 downwards.
GAAAGTTTGCCACCAAATGGCTTGACAATGTGCCGCCGCGGCGTCTCGACGGCGTTGTCTGCGCCGCTGCCGAAGCGTTACCTGCGTACAAGGAACGCCACAACTCTGTTGACGGCATTGAGATCCAGATGGCCACCAATTACGCAGGCCATTTCCTTCTGTTGCATTTGCTCTCGCCTTCTTTGAGGGCGCAGATCCCTGACCGTGATGTCAGAGTCGTTGTCACGACGTGCATATCACAGGCGATGGGCGAGCTGGATATCGAGGACCCTTTGTTCTTGAACAAGAGATACCCACAGAATGCTCCATGGAAAGTTTTTGGACTGTCAAAGCTGCAATTGTCGCTGTTTGCCCGGGAGTACCAGCGCAGATTGCTCGCGGTGCCTCGGAAAGACGGCGCCCCTTGCAACGTCAGAATCAACTTGGCCAATCCTGGCTTGATGAGATCGCCATCGACAAAAAGGGTCTTCTCCTTCGGATCGCTGTGGGGGTTGTTGCTATACGTCGTTCTCTTGCCCCTGCTCTGGATCTTCCTGAAGTCGTGCAAGAGCGGTGCTCAATCTGTTTTCCACCTGTTGTACAACCCGGAGCTTGTCAATCTGCAAGGTGGTAACTTTGTTTCCGATTGTCAGATCTATACACCAGCCCGATCAGAGTTTGGCGATGAGGAGTTGCAGAAGCAACTTTACGATAACACTGTCGCAGCACTGGAGAAAGTTGAGAAGCAAAGTGCTATCAGAAGAAAAAGAGCCGAAGCCAGTGGCAACAAGTCCAACAAGGGCAAGCCAGGCTTGGAGAAGATTGCCGAGCTTGATGAGGCAGATGTTGGCACTGGCTTACATACCACGAAGGAGGAGTTGTTTCCCACTGAGACCCCTGTGCAGCAAGCGCATCGGGACGCCGCCGCGACCACCCAGCGCAGGAAGAAGGGTGGGAAGAAAAAGAAGACGTAGCTGACCAAATTGCATTGCTGTTGTATCGGAGTATAACCCTAATTTTGCATTTAATTCATAGATGGCGTACATAAAGCTTCTTGGGGGGACAGCCCCATCTCGTTGCCAAGGAGTAGATCTGGACATCTTCCCGTTTTGGGAATTCCGGCTGCTCCGACTGCGTCGTCCACGTGACCCACGGCTCGCTCATTTTTGCGTTATCTGTTATCTGTCATGCTTGGCCAATGAGAATGCGTTGCGCCAAACCACACTTTGGAAAAGGGCAAATCAAACCAAAACAAGAAATCAGGACCAAGGCCCTTCTTGTTCAACAGCCCCTACCAAAGCATCCCCCCATGTCCACGCCCATGTCCTCGCTGACGCGTCTGTTGCAGAAGCAGAAGGAGCAGCCTGCCGCCGCCCCCGATGTACCGCTGACCAACGCCGTCTCCATCGAAGGCGTCGAGGTGCCCTTTGACTCACCAAACAACCATCTCCACAGCCAGACGCTGGGAAGTCACTCCAGCGGCTCTGGCCAGGGCTTTTCCGGGCCGCAGTCGCCAACGTCGTACCGTTCCATTAGCATCGCTTCTGCGGCGCCTCCCATCAGAGCGCCGACGTCGACGTCCATCCACCGCCAGCCCAGCTTCTACAATGGCGGCTCGCTGAACAATAGTTACAACGGCAGCAGCATCTTGTCGACATCGATCCCCTTCGCGGTGCCCAACAGCTCGCAGCCTTCAGTTGCGGGCAGTGTTCCAAAGATCACCGGGATGCCGTCGAACGTTAGCATGATTGAGTCAACGAACATTACCTCGCCGGCGGTTAACCACCACTCAGAGATCGAGCCCAGATTCGTCGTTTCCAAGCAGAAGATCCAACAGGTGCAAATGGCCAACTCGCTCAAGAACAGCGGCTCCTCGGCATCAGGAATGTTTGGCCGCTCGAAAAAGTCGCAAATGGACCTCAGCTCTCTCTACGGGTACTCGTCACCACCATCGAATGCAACCACTTCGATCGACGTTCTGTCCCACTCGCCGTCGTCTGTCTCATCAAGCGAGTCCAGCCTCAGGAGCAAGCACTCCTCTATGGCAGACCTCAAGCGCTTCTTCAAGAAGGCGCCATCGACTTCACCGAATGTGACCATGTCGCCAATCTCCTCCACGTTTTCCATCTCCTCCAACTCACACAACCCGCGCGACAGATCCGGCTCCATGTCCTCATCATATGCGAACAATGTGTCCCAATACACCTCCGCCCAAACCCTTCCTTTTTCCAAGAGATACTCCAAGTTTGGCGACTCGCTGGGTGCCGGTGCAGGTGGCCAAGTGAAACTTGTTAAGAGGCTCTCAGACAATGTCACCTTTGCAGTGAAAGAGTTCAGACCTCGTTCGGGCACAGAGACCCGGAGAGAGTACGCCAAAAAGATCACTTCCGAATACTGCATTGGCTCGACCCTTCGTCACCAGAATGTGATCCAGACCGTGGAGATTGCCTACGAGAATGACCGCATATTGCAAGTGTTGGAGTACTGTGACTTTGACCTGTTTGCCCTCGTCATGTCCAACAAGATGGACACCGAGGAGGTGGACTGTTGCTTCAAGCAGATCCTCAGCGGTGTCCAATACATCCACAACATGGGTCTTGCCCACCGTGACTTGAAACTTGACAACTGCGTCGTCACGTCCACGGGTATTGTCAAAATCATCGACTTTGGCTCCGCCGTTGTCTTTAGCTACCCGTTTAGCAACACATTGATTGAGGCTAGCGGCATCGTTGGCTCAGATCCATATCTGTCCCCAGAGACTTTGGTCTTCACGAAGTACGACCCCCGTCCAGTGGATATCTGGTCCGTGGCGATGATTTACTGCTGTATGGTGCTCAAGAAGTTTCCATGGAAGGTGCCGAAGCTGAGCGACAATTCGTTCAAGCTTTTCTGTACTGGCCGTGAGAGCGACTCGCTATCTGCTCTCTTGACCCAAAAGCCCGCTCCAAAGCCAGTGTTAGCTGAGCCTGTAACGAAGCAAGCTGGTGGGCTAAGCAACTTGAGTCGCGCCCTTAACGGAGCCTTGCACAATATCGAGGGCTCTGACAAGGAGGATGACGATGACGATGACGAAGAAGAAGCACTAACATTCGGGGGGAACAGACCTACCCCGAAGCTTTCTACAGAAGACTCCAATGCTACAGAGAGACCATACGAGACAGCGACTCCAGCAACTACCAAATCTGCTCATACCAAGTCCTCTGATGACAGCCCAGCACCAGCAACACCGGCAGAAACTGCCAATGCTGTAGCTGAGGAGGAGCCTGGTTCAAAACATACTTCAACTTTGACAGGTCCAGACCGTCTCCTCAAGGCTCTCCCTGAACACACACGAGCCCTTATTGGCAAGATGGTTGTCCTTGCACCAGCGTGTCGTGCGCAGATTGATGAAGTGATGTCTGACGCCTGGTTGAAATCTGTTGAGATGTGTCATGTTGAGGAGAACATTGATGCCAGCGGGCTTGCGCACGAGGAGGTTGTCAAGAGCAAGAACCATGAACACACCTGGGTTGAGTGGAATGAGGCTCACATTGCTGCCTTGGAGAAGAGGAAGAACAGAAGATAGGCCTTCTTCTTCAGCAGCATTTTGTTATGTTAGGATAGATTTTTACTTTTGATTGCAAGACATAGACTATTTGCTTGTTTTTTTTTTCTCTGTAAGCGTTAAGTTCGCCAAAATGGGACAAATATTTGTCCCGATTCCGTTTCTCTTTTTCTTTCGCGGAACCAGCTAAAATTTTCAAGCGATGAGCCCTCGGTTGTTACGTTGTAACCCCCCCTCTACAAATACTTGCTAAAACACAATGGACGAAGTCATCTTCTACTCTACTGAGGGTCCACAGGACGCTTCACAGGACCGCACAGGAGCCTTATCGCTCGCTGTTGCAACAACTTTGCACTCTCAATCCATCACCACAGCGTACCGTTACGCCAGCTCGCACAACAACGGGGCCACCATCACTGGCGTGCAACAGGGTGACCGTGTGATTGTTGCCGCGAAGAACAAGGCTCTCATTTCTATCTGGAGTTGGGGCAAGGAAGCACCGGAGCAACGTATCCCAATCCCTGAACAGCTCGCATGTTTGACATTGTGTCCAAATGTGTTGGCCAGCGAACAGCGCGGGACTGATGGCGAGGAAGGTGCGGAGCTTGACGGTGGTGAGACACATGTGCCTAATTACAGACTGCCGCAGCTGCTGATCGGTGGTGGCTTGTCCGGAAAGCTATACGTGTGGGACCTTTCCTCCGGTCTTTTACTCAGTGTCAGAGACGCGCACTACCAGCGAGTCACCCAACTGCAAGTTTCAAGCGACGGTGCGACGCTCGTTTCTGTTGGTAAAGACGCGCGTTGTCTGATCTGGAACACCTTGGACCTCGTGCAGTTGCAGACAGACGATGAGAGCAAGCCAATCAAGCCGGTATGTGTCCTCGCTGACCACTCTCTCGAGATCACCGCTGTTGCGCTGTCGAACAACATCGCGGCAGATGCCAGATTGTACACCGCCTCCAGGGACTCCACGGTGAGAATATATTCTCTGTGCTCGGGCAAACCGTTGACGACGTTGGTGCTGCCCTTCCCTGTTGAGTCGCTTGCAGTGGATGTCGCTGATCGTGCCATCTTTGCCGGTTTCAGCAATGGCAACATCCGTCAAATCAACATGTACGCTGCCAACCCAGCGACAAATGTGCTCGAGGCACTGGGGGGCCACGGCAAGATTGTCACTTTGGCCAACGACGCGCTGTTGCAGGAGACGATCACGTACCACTCCGGGACACCGATCACCCAGTTGAAGCTGTCGCTCGATGGAAGTTTGTTGATCAGCGGTGACGGGAAGGGACGCCTTGTCGCGACAGATGTCGTTAGCAAACAGGTTGTCAAAGAGTTCAAGGAGGCTGCTGGTGCCATCACTGCCATTGCCGTGTTCGCCGTGCATACCGGTGCTGGCGGGAAGGGGAAGGAGGCATCAGTGGGCGGCCACCAGCAAAAGGCCACCAACAGACCGGTGCCTACGCTGAGAAGGGAGCTGAACCAAGGTGTGGAGCAGGATGTGCTGTTCCAAGTGGGCGGCGAGTTGGAGGAGGAGACGCTGGACCTGGAGTCGTACCTCGACCGGGTGGCGCAGGAATCCCTCGTGTTTGAGAGGCTGCCAGAAACGGAGGCAGGCCCTGGCACTGGTGGCGCCACTGCCGGCGACAAGGATGCTAAGATCAAGGATCTGGAGCAGAAGCTGTCCAAGTTGACAGGGGCCTACCGCGATCTGCGCGGCATGTACGATGAGCTCTATGAAGAATCGAGCAAATGAATGCTCAGCATTGATAAAAGAATTTTTAAGAGCGTGTGTGTGTAGAAAGGGTGCTGCAGGTGTGGGGTGGGCCCCTACATCAAAACATTTCACGAATTTTGGGCTAGATCTAGAGAAAAGGGGGGTTGGTAACCTCCTCTTTTTTTTTTTTTTTTTTTAATTCTCTTTTTTTCTTTTGGGTGCAATTTTTGTTTTTGTAGAGAAACCTGGCCCTGACAAAACACAACTGGAACCAAGATCCGGTTCTTTCTGAAGTCTTCAGACGTTTTGAGGCACAATTGTCGGAAGGAATGAGAACAGAATCCGCATCCCTGTCGGCGCCGGCGCCGGCACCGGCGCCCATGTCACTTGCCTTTTTGTTGTGCCCCACGACTGAGCTGGTGCCTGAGCAGCACCAGCACCAGCACCAGCACCAGAAGAACCAGCAGCAGCAGACGCGTACAGTTGCCACTCCAAGGGCCTATATTTATGATCCAACGCGCCCACGGAGCGATCCTGCTGCCGTGGCGTCACAGACAGCGCCAATCACGGACGCGTTGATTGGCGCCAAAGCGCGCAACAGCGCGAGCTCATCGCCACTGCCCGCGCCCCCATCGAAGAAACTGCGAGGTAAGGACAAAGCGCTGGCAGAGCTCCAGTACATTGCCAGTTGGTACTCGCAGTCCTCCTTTGACGGCAGCTCTGCACGTTCGAATGGCACGGCGGAGCATCCTGGCACTGTCAGGAGTAGGTCTGCACGAAGTTTGAGACGGGAACGACAGCCGTCCTCGAGCACACACAACTAGACACATTTATCTCACTGTACTGCTATATATTTTTTTTTTTATTATTTTTGCTTCTTTTTCTTTCTTTCAATGGCTTTTGCAGCGAGCGGGTTTCTAGGACTTTAATTCATCGATGTTGGTGTCCTTGATGGACCCCACCATGGGACAGATTGTAGAGACTTTTTTTTTTTTATTTTTATTTTTTTCTTTTGCAGTGTCAGGTTGTGAGGCCGGCGTTGAGAGTGAGATACAGGCTGAAACTCGGGGCTGGTCACTCAAAACAAAAATTGAGGTGTTGTGTCGTGTTGCAAAGTGAGAGAAAACACGACAGGAACAGGGACAATGCCTGTTGATATAAAAGGACCCTGGCTTTTCGAACGGGCACGACCATCTCCGACTTCTAGATCACGTGGAAACCCCCGTCCGGAAGTGGTATATTCGCGATTTTCACCCCGCCCCCTTCCCCCCTTTCTTTTTTTTTGCCGCTGTTTCTTCAACAACTGCGAAAACACAGCAAAAAACTGGTTGCCCATACAAAATTTCACCACACAAAATTTCCTCCCTAATAAAACTACCATACTAAAATTTGTTAGTGAAAACCAAAGTAAGTACAACCGGTGGGCAATAGGGAAAGAAGAACCACATCAAAACTGTGCACGCGTGGCTCCTGCGATGCCAGCTCAAGACGACTGTGGGACCTTTGTTTGACCCATTTCACTGGCCATTGAGCCACTTGTCGTTGCTCCCGCTTTTTCATTCAGCCCACACTATTGGTTGTGGGTGAAGACAAACGGCTGGTTTATTGAGAGAGGAGTCCGCGGTACGCAAACAAAAAAAAATTGGCTACGGCTTGAGCTTTGTCATTTGCTTGTATCAATTGGACTATCTTTTGGGGGCCCATCATTGTCATTGCTCGCAGTGACCCATTAAATTCGGGCCAAAATGTGGGAATTCGATTGGACACTTCTGAGGTTGTCTTTTTTTTTTTTTTTTTTTTTTTTTACCTTTGCTTTTGGAGAAAGCTGACTAAGCACTGCTCACTCTTTTTTTTTTATCTCCCGCGTTGCCATGGTTGCCCCTAAAGGTAAACAACAACAAACGCGAGAAAAAATCGAGTCTGTTTCTTTTTTTTTTTTTTCCTTCCCTTGTTGTGGTTTTTTCAATTCCTTCCTCCTTTTTGACCAGAAGCCAAACTAACACCAGCCAAATAGATGTCCACTGCCACCAGAAAGCCAAAGGCCACCAGAAAGAAGAAGGACCCAAACGCCCCAAAGCGTTCCTTGTCCGCTTACATGTTCTTTGCCAACGACAACAGAGACATTGTCAGAGCTGACAACCCAGGCATCTCCTTTGGCGGTGTCGGTAAGTTGTTGGGCGAGAAGTGGAAAGCCCTCACTGCCGAGGAGAAGCAGCCTTACGAGGCCAAGGCCGAGGCTGACAAGAAGAGATATGAGGAGGAGAAGGCCAACTATACCGCCGCTTTGTCCGAGTAAAGTCTCCTGCCAATGATGTTATCTGTGTTTTTTTTTTGTATCTATTAATGTTTTGTTTACGAGGTGACAATGACCACTAGAGGTGTGTTTTAGTTTTGTTTTTGTATTCTTATCGATGTGCTTATTGCTTGCTTGTAATGTGGCGTTTGGGCTAGCCAATTGACTGTTGTTGACATTGCTTGCGGCGATGCCTGTTCGACATTCGACGCGTGCTTCAGCCCCAAAAAAGCTGCCAACCACACAAAGGAGATACTCTATACCAGAGTATCTTATCTAGCAGCGTGAGGCTCTCGTCGATTTGTAGTTATCGTGCTCTCTTCCCCTGACCCCCGCCATTTTTGTTGATCCTCCAAGAAAAAAAAAAAAAAAAAAAAGCGACCGTTGATCTTAAGGACCCCAAGATTTACTCAGACGAGCAGAACAAATACAAAACTCACTCAGGCATGGTCCCGAAGGAGGTCATTGAGATCCTCTCTGACGAGGAGCCGGTGTTCACATCGACACAGCAATCTCTGCCCAGGGATCAGACCGTTGTCGAGCTCCTTTCCAGCGACCGCGACGCTGAACACAGCGTACACACGGACATGCTCAAAGCAAGGCAGCAGTTCGTATCATCACAGCAGAGACTACACCAGCGGCAGCAAACCAAAGATGCCCTGCGATTTCGTGATTTGAGTCCCTTGAAGCTGCCAGCGACAGTTTCAGCCCCAAGCTCACAGCCAATTGCCGCTGAAGCACATTCAAGCCCAGTCGTCCAAAAGCATCAGAGAAACACCAGCAAACCAACTGCGCTTCTCGAAGATATCGCCAACTTTGACTTCATCGAAGTTCACAGCGAAGCTCCCCCAAAAATCTCACATACCCGCAGCCCCAGCCTAATCAGACATGGTGAGACGCCACCGCGGTCCATGGTTGAAATAATGTCGTCACCTATAGCCGCAGCGGTCATGGACTCAGATTGCAAGGTTGAGATATCGGGCCACAATATCCTGCTGTCGTCACCCGAACAAGCAGAACCAGAATACGGGGCCCTCCCCAAGATTGACCCCCTTTTCAAGCATTCCAGCTCTATCGGAGATATACACTTCTCTGAGAAGGTGATCGAAAGCACTATCGTCCTGCCACCAGCTCCGCCACGTAAAAAAGCCACTGCTTTCCTCTACAAACTCGAAGCAAACGACCGGAAGAACCAAAGGAAAAGGGAGGCGGCCAAGCAGAAACTCAGTATGGAAAAGCCGTCCTCTCAGGACCGCGGTGATCCTTGCAGAATGTCTGCTGACAGAAGCTACAGTGACCCAACTCATCTCACATTGACGAATCCAACAGGGCCAGCGTACAGACCATCCGACACGAGGCCCACTGTCAGGACGAACGATAGCACAAGGGACAGCATTGTTCAGAGCGACGACTGCGAGCGCAACCCACTCGATAGTTTAGTGGCCAACCCATCTGCTCCTGTCCAAAGACCGCACACAGACGGTGGCTCCACTGTCAGAATGTCCAGGGAGGAACGTGCCCTTGCGAAGGCTGACAAGGAAAGGGCCAGAACCACAAAGAGACTCCACCAGGAACTGAACAAGTCGCGCCGGACCAAGGATGAACTGCTGGAGGAGATGATCATTAACATCCCTTCCGCTATCAAGGAAATGTTTGACGCAGCTGCGCTGGAGGTTGTGCACGAGTTGGAACCGGCGACTACCAAGATCATTCCTTCCGAAGACTTGTTCAACGGGTCGTTGGTTTACTGGCAGAGAAAATGCAATTCCAGGTACAACGCCTCACTGGACTTGTTCGAACCGTGCAACGTGCATCTTGTTAAAGAGGAGCAAAGCTGTCTCGTTTACGATGCCAGTGCGTTTGTCAAGAATATGCTCGAGGATTCGACGGGTGCCTCATTCATGGCTAGTGTCAAGACGTTGGGGAAAACAGTGGTCATCTTAATTGGATATGAATCATTCCTGAAGAAGCTGAGAGCTGCTGACAACAGAGTATATACCAGGCGTGTTCGTGAGCACTTGAATCCAACAACGGAGGAACCCCAGTCCAAAAAACGCAAGACCAAAGAGAGAGAACCATTGACTGTGCTGGGCGTTGACGCCATTGAGTCCCTGATTGCCAAGTTGAGAGTCAACGGGATCAAGATTTTCCCTACAAAGAATGTTCACGAGACGCTGATGTGGCTCAAAAGTTTCACCTACACGGTGTCATCTGCCAGGTACGACATTGCCAATAGGAATGCAGACCTGGCCAATATCGGCACGATCAAGTCGGGTGCCAACAAGAGTGATACGTTTGAGAAGATGTTGATGAGTTTCAAACGGATGAGTTCTTTGAAAGTGGCTAAAGTCGTCGGTTCTTTCAGTACAATAAAGGACCTGTGCGAGTATTGTGTCGAAGGTGGACGATTGAATGATTTCGTTGGAATGGGATCGCTGGAGACAGAGATAAGGAGAGTTTTCAGCACTATGGATGAGGATGAATTGCTAAAGGATTGATATCCATCTACATCGTGGGCTCCTTTTTTTCTTTTCTTTGAGCATTAATGCAGACACACAGATGGGGTTTTTTCTTTATCTTCATTTCAGGCGTGATTTCTTGATGTATTGAAGTTTGTTGAAGGATCTAGAAGCGGGTATTAGTATGCATTCACTTTCCATTCTGATCACAGTGCCCTCAATACTTGCTTCAAAACCTGCAGGTCATCGGCATTCACAACATCGGCAAAGCTGGCTTCAAGAACAGTCACAGCGTCGTTAACTTTGGCGATTTCGTCCGCTGAGAATTCGTAGCCGTGGTTGATCAGCGACGTGAGGAGATGCAGCGAGCGGTCGACCAAATTGGCGTTGGCCTCCGGCTTGATGGCCTTGAGCACACGAGCAACAAGCTCGTGCTCCTTGACCTTCTTCAGTACAGCAACTCTCTCTTCCAAAGTGAGCAGAGAGCTGACCAGACTGAACAGCTTCACTGCTAGCTTATCGTTGCCTTCCAGGGCAAGAACCTCCCAGCCACCGTGCTTGTCAAAGTGTTGGAGCGCATCGTTGTTGTTTCTGACAACGTTGCTGAGCGCGAACAACGCTTTGGCATTCTTGTCCTCCTTGGCCAAGTTGATCAACTTAGGGAACGCATCTTCGCTGTACTTGAGAAACGCTTTCTGCGACACATCGTTGTTCTGCACAGCGATACCAATGACGCTGGCAGCCATGTCGACCAGCTCTTTCTCCACGCTATCGAGTTGGTTGATAATGGCACCCCATTGGTTCATATTCTCAATATTGTTGGCGTTGTCCAGGTTCTCGATAAGCATTTCGTAGTTCTCAAACGCCGTGAGCTTGACCTCCAAGTCCTCGATGCTTGGATCCTCGATGATTTGGATCGACTGTTTCATTAGTGTAGGGTCATCGGCACCGGCACCGCCAAACAGAGCAGCGAGTTGGTCGGCAGTGGGTGGGGCGACTTTACCAGCTGTTTCTGGATTCTGTTGCGCAATGGACCATTGTAAAAGCTTTTCCATTGTGGTTGTTTCGTGTGTATCTTAAGTGACATAGAGCGTTGCTCATCGCAGGTTATAAATATTTTTGTGTGGCAACGTTCGCGAAATTGCTGGAACGTTCGCGAGAAACCAAAAAAAAAAAAAAAGAGAGTGCAAAGTCCTAATTAAGGACCATGCAGGGCAAGTTAGGACGCCCAGTTGTCAAAATCAAATGCAATGAGCTGGCAGCTCTATAAGTCTATATCACCATGTCTCTTGTAGATATCTCCCCTGGGTCTCCATTGTGGCCAGGTAATTTCCCGCCTGCTCCTCGCTCCAGCCCTCCTGCTCTCTGAATATCGTCTCCAGGGTGATTCTCACCTGTGTGGGCATCGTCCCATTGCTGCCACAGACGTAAACCAATGCATTTCTGCGGACAATCAAGTCGGCGACAAGTTGAGCCTGCAAGTACAACTGGTCCTGGACGTACCCGCCGCCCTCACGACTGAACGCACCAAAAAACGTGAGCTGTTGCGCCTCAGTCAAGCTCTCCCATTCGTTGCGATACAGCCAGTCCTTCCCTTTGAATCGACAGCCGTAAAAGAGCACGAGTTGTTCTTTGGTCCAGCCAGCTGAGGTCAACTCGTGCACGAGTGATCTCATCGGTGCAACGCCTGTGCCAGGGGCGATCATCAAGACGGGTCTGCGGTCGTACCCAAACTTCAATCCTTCCCTGTTCACTCTGAACACAATCTCATCGCCAACTTCCAACGCCTTGAGCCATGTCGTGCACAGTCCTCTTCTTGTGCGGCGAATCATGGTTTGGTACTCGACAATAGCGACGGTAATGTCGACAGACCTCAACATGGCGTCTTGCTGTGTGGCCAGGCTCGACGAGATGGAGAAGAGCCTGCGGTGGATGTGCGGGAACAGATCAACAACGTACTCGGGTGGGATGGAAACGCTGCTGAACTCCTGCACAACCTCTAGGATCGAGCGGCGTGGCCTGTTTGCATAGTCGTAGAGCTCTTCAGGGTCGGCATATGAGGCGAACTCGGCCAGCTTGGTGCGCTCGCGCTCGTCAGAGGCGAAATGCTTGAGCAGGCCAAAGAAGGAGCGGCGTGGGATGGCACGCAGGTCGAGGTGATGGGTGAGCAAAGAGCGCAGCGTCAGTTTATGCACGAGACCACCATCCGGTTGGAACTCGTCGCCTTCAATTGTCACTGGCTTATCTGCCAGATGGGTCCAGTTTTGCAATTCGAGCAGCTCAGCGACATCGGCTGCGCTGTTGGTTGGGTACAGTGAGATGGTGTCTCCCGGGGAGTAGACAATATCCGCTTCAGTGGCCAGGTTGAAATGGCGCACGTCCTGGAAATGGTCCTGCGCAGTGATGCGTTTGTTTGCCGTGACCCGGGCCTTCGCGAGATGAATGCCGTCGTGAGCTGGGGATCTGTCCAGCGCAACGAGTTTCGAGTCAGCCGTGTCCAAGTCGGCACTGTCAGAATCGACAAACACAAGCCTGCACCGAACAGGGAGCAGCTCAGTATCGGGGATCTTCTCGGAACCGTCGGGCAGCGGGAACAGCCTTGTCAGGCTCTTGAGCAACTCCCGCTCAAACTCGGCGTAGAAGCCGTCAATGCCCAGGCTGCTCTGGGCATCGGCCTCTGCGCGCTTCGACAGCTCGACGCCGCCGAGTTGCAAGAGCCTGTTGTGGATCTTCTTGATCGCGTGGTTGAACTGCGGGTACGACGAGTCGCCGAGGCCAAATGTCGTCACGTAGAGATGGTTGAGCAAGTCGTTGGGCAGTTTCTTCCTGAGCATGAACTTCCACCATTTGCGAGCGTTGCGCGGGAACTCGCCTTGGCCCGTCGTCGAGCAGACAATGATGAGGACCTTGATGCTAACAAGGGACTTCAGAGGGAAGTCGTCCAGCGTCGACAACAGCACAGGGTAATGGTGGCGCTGGAGGCACGATCGCAGTGTCTCGGCGTAGTCGTGTGCATCGCCAGTCTCGGAGCCGTAGAGGATGGCGAGCATGACAAAAAATAATAGGATAATGCGCGGTGCTTGCCTTCTTGGGTATCACCTCTTCTGACAAAGGCCGGCCGGCGGAAAGTAATTTTGATGATGCGAGTCACGTGCCGGGATGAGTCATGTGACCGCCGTCAAAATCAGGGAATTTTCGCGGCAACGCAGCAGTTTCGCGGCCCCTCCCCCTCTCTCCCATCATCGCTAGCTCGAAAAGTCCGACCAAAAGCTTCGACAACTTTTCACACTTTTCAATAATTCACCCACACACACACACACCCCAAACCAAAAACAAAACATGTTCAAGAACCTCGTCAGACTAAACCGCGCCGGTGCTTTGCAAGCTGTCCGCTCCTCCACCCGTTCCCCAATTGTCTCCGCTGCCAGATTCTACTCTGAGGAGGCGAAGAAGGGCGAGGAGCCAAAGCAAGAGGAGGCGCCAGTTGAAGAGAAGGACGAGCTAACTCTGGCCCAGGAGGCCAGCGAGGCAGCTAAGAAAGAGACTGCGGAGTTCAAGGACTTGTACTTGCGCTCTGTCGCTGACTTCAGAAACTTGCAAGAGTCGACCAAGCGTGAGATCAAGAAGTCGAAGGAGTTGGCGTTGAAGTCGTTTGCCCGTGACTTGCTCGAGACTGCCGACACTTTTGAGATTGCCCTCAAGACTCTGGAGGAGGAGGACCACTCCACCACTGAGAAGAAGGTGAAGGAGTTGAAGGACCTCATTGAAGGCGTCAAGATCACGCAGTCGCTGTTTATGAACACTTTGAAGAGACACGGCCTCGAGGAGATTGAGGCCCACGGGGCCGTCTTTGACCCTAACGTCCACGAGGCCACTTTCGAAGTGCCACAACCTGACAAGGAGGCTGGTACTGTCTTCTTTGTCCAGCAGCCAGGTTACTTCTTGAATGGCAGAGTCTTGCGTCCAGCCAAGGTTGGTGTCGTCAAGGGCGAATAAGTTGTTTTGAAATGCTCACTACTTAATGACTCATGACCTTCCTGTATATAGCAACCGACCCAACCACTGAGATGAAATGGAATAAAGGCATTGATTTCTTGTCTATGTACACGTGTATTTTGAAGCTTTTTTATGTTCATCTCAACTCGACGCCGAATTGCTGCTCAATCTCCGCCCTGATTTGCTCCTGTAAAAGATTGACCTCCTCGTTGGTGACGTTTCTGTCCATGCTCTGGAAGTTTGCCCTGTAGCACATGGACTTCTTGCCCGTCTTTGGGTGAACAAACTCGTCAATGAGACTGACGCTCTCCACCAAGTCGCCTGCAACATTTCTGACAATCTCCATGACATCGTTGACATGGACGTCAGTGTCCCCGACCCAGAAGGCGACATCTCTCAAAGTGCCAGGGTACTTCGAGTATGGCTTGAATGTGGAAATTTGTCCCTCTTTGAACTGCTTGTGGAACCTCTCGTCCAGCGTCCAGAACAGTCTGATGTCGGGGATGCCAAACAAAAGCATGGCAATACGGTCAAGGCCGACACCAAAGGCCCAGCCAACGGTGTTTTCGATGCCCGAATTGGTCAGCACCTGTTGACGCACGACACCACAGCCACAGCACTCCAGCCACTCGCCTTTCCACCAGACTTCAATCTCCCACGAAGGCGAGGTCCAAGGGAAATACGCCTCGATCCATCTCACTTTCAAAGGCTCGTTCAAATACTCCTCAGTGGAACCTTGTGCAATGGCAGACTTCTTGGCCTCGTTGAACACCTCATTGACCAGAACTTCCAACGTTCTGCGGAGATGTGTCCCGACGAGCTCCGTCTCCAAATCGGTCATGTAGTCTTGCTTCGGGTTGCCCTCGTGGAAGGGCACCTGGGCATCCTCGACAATGATACCATCCACTTTTGGAATCGCATCAATGTCCGCTTTCAACTTCTCAATCAGCTCTGCTTCCGAATTGAAGTCATCCCTCCGCCAGATCCTGGCCCCTTCCATCTGATGGAATGCCGGGTAATGTGTCCTGTCAATCTCGTCACGTCTGTAGACATCGGCGGAGATGAAGTAGCCAGAGTTGCCGCCTCGGTCCATCTCCTCTGCAGTTTGGATAAAGCATTCCCTTTCGTGGGCAGAGGTGTGCGTTCTGAGCAAATGGCCCTTGTTGACGTAGTAGGTGTCAGTCATGGCGCGTCCCGGGTGGTCTTCTGGGAACCCCAACGAGTCAAAGTTCTCGTACTTGGTAACGATCGGTTTGAACTGGTTGTGGAAGGTGTAACCCAAGCCGGAAAACCTCTTCTCAATCAGGGAACGCAGGATACCGATTGGATGGTTCGGGTTCAAGTGCAACGAACGGCCCAACAGTGCCACAATGGAAGGAGGAACGTTGGTGTTGGCGTCGGTAGGGTAGGTCCTGCCGAGGAGTGTGATCTCCTTAGGCTTGACAACCTGCTTCAGCAGGCGCAGAGAAGCTCTCATTGGGTTGCCCTGTTGAAAAGTTGATGGGATGGGGGTGGGAACTTTGGAAAGTTGATCTCGTTGTTGTATCTCAATGTACCCTCGGAAAATGAGTCTTGAGAAAATCCGAGGGTCCTGATTTGGAAAGGGGAGTGAAAAATTCGACAAAAGATACAAATAGGAAGAGAGGAAAGAACGACAAAAAGCAGGAACCCGCAAAATCCAAATGTTCTCTGCCGTTTTTGGACGCCCCTCAGCGACACTCCAGAACGCTGTCAACTGGGGCAAGCGTTTCTCGCACGAGCTCGCTCCCCGTTTCAAAGAGCAGCGGAAAGCGCAGAAGGGCCGTGTCTCTGTCCGCACCGGCGGCTCGACCAAGGGCAACACACTCAAGTTTGGCACGTACGGGCTGCGTCTCAAGTCCGAGGGCCTGCGTTTGAAGGCTATCCACTTGAAAGAGGCGGACCAGTGCATTATGAAGTTTATGCGTGCCAATGGCGGCCAGCTTTGGAGAAGACTGTCGACGCCGATCCCCGTCTGCATCAAGGGTAACGAGACTCGTATGGGTAAAGGTAAAGGTGCCTTCGACCACTGGATGGCCAGAGTGCCTACTGGTAAAGTGCTCTTTGAGTGCGGCGGCGAGAATTTGCACGAGCAAGTGGCTCGTGAGGCCCTCAGAAGAGCTGCCGACAAGCTGCCTGGTCTCTACGAGTTCATCACCAAGGACACTCCAGTGAGAGTCGGGCTCAAGAGCTTCAAGCCAGTCGAGGAGAAAGTGAACTACTTCCAGGAGGCGGAGAAGAAGGCCGACAAGCACTGGGTCAACAAGCAGAGAGCGAAGGAGGACGTGTACAAACTGTACAGAGGTAGATAGCGCACGCATCAAGAGATGACAATTGTATATAGGGTCCTTTTTTTTTTTGCACATGGTGCAGTAGGCTCTCTTCAATGGCTCTCAATGGCCACCATGCTCTTTGCCACGAAACCTTCCAAGTGGTAGATGGGCTTGTTGCCCAGAACGAGCCTCTCATCGAACAGGGCCCCCAGCTGAATGATATCAATCTTAACAGGGTCGCTCACCAGTTTGACAATCTCAAACATCAGAAGCTTGAGAATCACCTCAGCAGGAATGCAATGGGACAGCAGTTCGTAGAGCACCGTGCGGCACAGCCCGATCCTGCCGACGGAACGGTCCTTGACAATGTTCTGCGCCATCTTGATAATGACACCTTCCCAGTCCATTTTGATAACGGCAGTCGCCTCTGTCAACTGGTCGTTCTGCATGGCCATCGCCTCGAACAGGAGCACTGCTCTTCTCACGTTGCGGCCACTCGCGAGGGCAATCTGGGCAAGTACGGTCCCGGGCACCTCCAGGTTATGTGCCGTGGAAACCCGGCTGAGCACATCGACAACCTCAGCGATCTCCGGGGCTGGCACTCTCACAAGCAAAGTTCTCGACTTGATCGGCGCGATGATGTTCGAAGTCGTCGTGGCAATGAGGACCAGGCGGACGTTCCTCGAGTACTTTTCCATGGTGCGTCTCAGCGCGGCCTGGGCGTCTCTGCTGAGCCCTTCCGCCTCGTTGATCACCACAGTCTTGAACCGATGCTTGCCCGTGGCGAGGTCCATTTGCTCGGTCTGCGCAATGTCCTTCACCAGCTCCTGGATGACGACGCGGTCGTTGTTGCCGAGGTCCGCCGGTGTGATCTCGACGTGGTTCGGCGACGAGACAACGTTGAACTCGAGCTTCTTGTTCGACGTCGTCGTGAAAGTCCTGGAATCGATCCTGATCCTGTGCGATGACTGGCCGTAAAGGGCATCCAGCAGCGCCTGGACCCGCGTCTTCTTGCCCGCGCCGGAGGGGCCGTAGACGAGCAAATGTGGGAAGTCCTGCGACGCGGCGAGGGCGGCCAGTTGTCTCGTCAGGCCCGCGTGGAATGTGAGCTGTTGGAGTGAGCTCGGTTTGTGTTTGTCGACCCAAAGTGACATTTCTTGAGGGCTTTGTTTTGGCTTTGGCTTTGGATTTGAAGAGCGTTTCTTTAATTGTGCTAATTGTCGCTCTTTTTTTTTTCTCGCGTCGCGTTGTTCCTGTCCTATTTCCGAATTTGAGATCAGTCAAAAAAAACAAAAAAACAACAACAAAACAGAACAAAAAGAAAGTGACAGCTTATAAGCTCAATTGTAGCACTCAACAAGCAATGACAAAACGCAAAAGAGAGCGCGAACTGCAATTTCAATCACAGGCGCTGCCCGTTTCAGCCGATCTACTTGCATCGGTAACATCCGAGACTGTCCCGACCGACGCAGAGACGTACCTTGCCATGGTCAAAAGACAGGCGACAGAGGGCAGCTCAGTGATGTTTATTCCCAAGATCGGGCCCAAGGACATTGAGGACTTGGTCCATGTACCCTCAACACAAACATCTTCGGGCAACCCCTCTGGTGCTTTTCTACAGCGCCTTAATGAAATTGAGGAGGAATATTATGCGCAGCAAGATCTATTGGAACAAGTTGAACAGCCATCGACTGCGTCAAAACTGCCCAATAACTTCACGGCCTGGCACGCATACTTCGTCGACACTGAGCCCTCGCATTTGATACTCGCGGAGATTGAGCACCCGCAACTGATCCTGCTGCTGACATACTCGACGAAATGGCTGTCGCCAAAGTCATCACCAACACTGCTCCAATGGATCTACGCGTTACTGGTCAGAACACCTGCCGTGCTGGAAACTGGGGAAGT
The DNA here is from genome assembly GCA_030569275.1 of [Candida] sanyiensis. NCBI lineage: Eukaryota > Fungi > Ascomycota > Saccharomycetes > Phaffomycetales > Phaffomycetaceae > Barnettozyma > [Candida] sanyiensis. The sequence continues at coordinate 156,238 of JAJMKO010000001.1, read as the reverse complement.
GGCCATAGTCAGAGGGCTCGGACTCAGAGCGAGGAAGTTGTACCTGGACTTGAATAAAAGAAGGGAGGAGGAACTGGATGCTGGCAGTGATGACAGGTTGCAAGAGACGAGGTTTGGAATGTTCTTGTTGCTTGCCATTGTGGCAAGGGTCTTTGCACAAACCGATTTGCTTATGGACTTGGAGTGATGGTTGAATCAATGGGAATATTGAAGCAGGGGGCCGGCCTGACTTGATCCGGAAATTTGAAACTGCAGACGTTGACACAACGGCCCAGTGACCACATTGATGTAAGGCAAACTGTCACTGCAGCAACTTATTCTGTACTAAATACTCTATATATGCTGTTCCTCTTCCTTCTCCTCTTTCTTCTCCCCCTTTTTCTTCTCCTCCTCTTTCCTCTTCTCTTCCTCCTCATCGACGTATGGAAGTCGCTCGAGCCCAATGATTTCGTACGAGTTCTGATGCACACTTCCCAAGAACTCGTACCAATCCCTCGTTTCCTGGGAAAACCTGACAATCTTTCCCTCAGGTCCCAGGTCCCGGGTCTTGTTGTACTCGCCGTGGGCATAGCCGCAAAACATGGCACCGCCGCAAGTGCCCGGCGAGCCCCAGGTCGGTTTCCCTTCGGAACGCTCCGCGGGCAAGGGCAGAGCAATGGCGTCAAAGTGCTGATATGAGTGGAAGAACTCTCTGACTTGCTCCTCCGTCTTGAACTCCTCCACGAAGGGAACCTTGTTGTTGAAATCGTGCTTTGCAGTCTCTGGTTTTTTGCAAATGCTGAAGCCCGAGTTGAACCAGAGCAATGTGCTGTTGTCCTCACTGGACAAATGGGCCGGATGTGTCGAGCACAGTTCGTGCATTTTACCCCGGTACTTCTTGTTGCTGGCACTGGTGGTCAGCCCCAAGGAGCCGGCGGCGAGGCCGTTAAAGCGGTACTGCTCATCGCCAACGATGGACATGCCCATCCAGAACATCTCCTTGTCACCCCAGATCTTCTCCGTCACCGGCGCCCACAGGTTGATCTGCATCGTGGCGAGCACGCCCATGAAATGCCTGTATCTGTCGACGGCGACGACACCCGATTCCATGAAGTGGTGAAATTTCCCCTTCATGAACCGGTTCCCCAGCGTGTGCTCAGTGACCCGAGGGACGCCGAACAGGCCTTCGTCCAACTGAGACGGGTAAAGCGTCTCGTAAAAAGCGGCGTCCTGCGGCGAAATGGTGATGCCAATTTCACGGTCTTTGAAGAAGTAGGCCCCAGTCTCGCGATACGCCTCGCTGCCCAGGATCTTGTCCACAAGGTCAACCAAAATAACCGTGTCGGTGTCCACGAGGATCATGTCACGGAACGAGTTGAACATGTACGCCAGCAGCTTGGTCGAGTAACCGGTGAAGCGGGGGCGGAATTCCGGCTTCATCGCGTCCTCCATGTTGACAAACCAGAGCTCCTGCGGAGGGAACAATGCGCGCGGCAACTCCCCGGCGCCGACGTGTTGCAAATGACGCCATCTCAGTGCGGTCTGCAATTGGGTTGTCTGCGCCAGGTCGAGCTCGAGCGATCTGGCAGCCAGGGTGAGGTTGGCCTGGCCTTCCTGTGAGAGGTCGCCGGTGTGCATCACCTGGATAGGCAGCTTGTTACCGAGAGCCCTCAGCGAGACGAGCAGCTCAATGAGCTGGGGCACGTGAGCGTCACCGGCAGTGACGACGATTCCCTTGCCGTTGAGTTTTGATCTGAGCTCGTGGAGATAGCAGGCGACAAGCGAGCTGCTCTCCGTGCTTGGGTTGTTTTCCACTTGGTCAGTGTACTTGGACATTTGTGGGGGGTCCGTCATCTCCTGGCCATCCCATCGTGTGAACACGACAGGTTCCTTGGAGAGCCAGCCAAACATTCTGCTCTCAATGTCCTCGCACTGGCTGTTCAGATGGTTCAGGTGTTCCAGCGTCTCTGCCGGCTGTGAGCCGCGCAACGCCGCCATGTGCTCGAGGAAGCATTTCCCATAAACGCGCAGATGCGTCGTGGCGTCAGTCATTGTCAACTCAGTGCCCTCTTGCGTGCTGACACGTTCGGTATAGTCGAGCTCAAACAGCTCGACCAGGTTCTGGTCCTTGATTGCTTGTTGTTGCTGCTCCGGGGTCAGATCTTTCAGGACCTGGTCACTATAAACTTGCAATATGCCCTTGATGAAGGTGTCGTGCTGCTCCCGGATGTTTCTGACGTGTTGCAGGTCGGTGAAGGAGTTGACTTTCCAGTCGGGCTGATCCCGTTGCAGAGTGGTGAAGTACAGGTCGCATTTGCGGCTCGTCTCGAACTGGGCAAACTGAGGGTGCTCCTTCAGCAGCGAGGCGTAAACAGTCGGGGTGTACTCCTTGTCGTTGACGTACACCTGCGATGAGCTGGGCGTGTTGGGGAGTGCCGTTGGATCGAAGTATGTGTTGAAGAAGAACATTTGGAACGCGACAAAGGCCATTGTCAGCGCTGTCAGCGTGTAGACGCGGTGCCGTACAAGGAAGCCGAGTAGAAGCATGAACACAGACTGTGCAACACGGGTCATTGTCTCTAGCAATTCCAGCATTAGTAGTAAGCGCTGAGGTTTGTATCGATATCTGATTTTTTTTTTTTTCATTATTTCACAGTCGCGACGCGAAGGCGTCGCGTCGGTCGCGTCGGCGTCGGTGTCGGTGTCTATGGTCCCCTCGAAGGCCAGTTATATAAGCTTCAAGTTGTCCTTAAGAGTACGTATTCAATGCGTAATATCTCAGACCATTTGATCCGCGTACCGGTTGACACTGCCCAAAAACTCCAACCACGCCCGCTCTTTCTCACCAACTTTGACAACGGTGCCCGGCTCCAATCCCTGCGCAGCTGAGACCTCGCTGTAGGCATGGCCGCACCACTGATGTTTGCCACACTCTTTGCCGCTGGCCCATCTGACCGGCTGTCCTGGCTGCCCCGCCATGTAATCAGCGGAATGGGGCAGCACCACGGCATCGATCCGTTGGAAGTCGGCAAACCACTCGCGGAGCGATTCGACCGTCGGGAACCTCTCACGAGGAAATCGCTTCTCGTCAAAGTCGCCCTGAGCAGCAGCTGGCTTCTTGCAATTGAGAAACCCGGAGTTGAACCATAGCAAGGTTGCGTTGTCTTTGGAAGAGACGTGGCCCGGGTGTGTCGAGCAAACTTTGAACGGCGTCTTTGCATCCTCAACGAGCTCACCAACAGCGACCGCAGGCAGAGGGTTGAAGCGGTACTCCTCATCGCCGCTGACACTGAATCCCAGCCAGAACAGTTCCTTGTCGCCCCACATTCGCCTCGTCACTGGTTCGAACTGGGCCAACTGCAGCGTCGTGACGACGGCGTCGAAATGGCGGACACGGTCAACGACGACGACGCCGGCCTCCTGGAAGTAGTAACGCGCGCTCCCGAGGGCCTTGTTCTGCAACGTGTGGTTTGTCGAGGCCTTGGTCCCCAAGAGAGCCTCGTCAATGACCGAGGGCATCAGCTGACGGAAGAACGCCAGGTCCGATTTGGATGTCTTCACCGCAACGTCGCGGTCCTGGAAGAAGTACGCCCCGTGTCGCTGGTACTCAGGGCTGCCGAATAGTTCGCTGCGCAAGTCCCCCAGCAACACGCTGTCCGTGTCCAAAAGGATCATATGGCGGAACGAGTTGAACCAGTACGCGAGCAACTTGTTCATGTACGTTTTGAAGAAATGCTTGAACAGTGGGTTGATGCTCTCATGGACGTCGACAAACCAAATGTCCTGCACGGGGAACTTTGTGCTGAACTGGTCCATGTGTGTCACGTTGTCGAACTTAAGGTCCCGCGACCGGGCCACTCGTGTCAGCATCTGCTGTGCTGTCAGGGACAAATCGCCCTGATGGATGACCTCAATGGGCAACGTGTTCTGCAATGCCCTCAAATTCATTATCAACGCCACGAGTTGATCAGCGTGTTTGTCACCGGCAGTGACGGCAATGCCTTGGGTGTCTCCCTTGGACCATTGGTGACGGATCTGGCGCATGGCGCACGCACTGACCGTGTCCCGCTCGGTTTGTCCCTGGGGCCCACCTCTCGTCTCAGTGCCATCCCAATGTCTCCACAGGGCAGGCTTGTCGAAGTTGAGCCATTGGAAAAGATGGCTTTCGACGAGTTGGCACCGTTGCTCCCGCATTGCCACAGCTGTTTGGTCGTCCAACAGGCAACGGAAGTACATTCGCCAATCGACGGCGGAGTCAATGGTGTTCAGCTCCGCCGCGGTGCTGTCCTTGACGGCCTGCAACCATTGCAACTCCATGACCGCCGCGATATTCTTGTCCTTGATCATGGCAAGCCTGGCCTCGGCGCTGCTGTTCTTGTCGAGCTCATTGTCGCTGTGCTTCTTCACGTGCTCGGCAACGTACTTGGCCTTCTCGTCGACAATGTGGCGCACAAAGAGCTTTGTATCAATAGGCCCCGCTTTGTCCTTAGCATGCTTCCTGACGTAGTTGTCCAGAAACACCTCACACCGCGCATTGGCTGGCATGTTGGCCAGTTCCCCCGACAACAGCGATGCATACTGTCTCGGTAGCAATTTGGACCGTGGCACTATCAGCCACGGCTGCTTCGGCTGGGCAGGTGGTGGCAACGCATAGTGCACTGTCAGATACACAATCCAGACAAGGACCACGGCAACTTGTGCGATGTGTCTTGCTCGCTTGTTCAAAAGCGTCGGTGAGAATCGTCCGAGGAAACGCAGGGTTTTGCTGATAAACGCGTGCGGCCACCGCTGTCGAGCTCTGAGGGGTTGTAACTGGGTCATCTCTGGAATAACTTCTATCAAAACTGCAAGGAAATGATGGGGTCTGTTGACTTTGTGGGGCAAGAAACGAGGAAGTGTTTTTTTTTTTTTTGGGGGGGGGGGGGTTTTACATTCGAACCTCACTTAGCAAAATGCTGGGGCGTCGAAACTCGGATGCAGCCGTGCCGAGACAACACACACACACACACCCCGCTGCCGCCCCGCCACGGCGCTTGCCAGATACGGTAGGCCCACGCAGGCCCACGCAGGCCAATGCAAAAAAAATAAAAAAAGAATATCCGTTCTTTCTCGAAATCAAATACCGAAGACAAGGGCTGCCCGCTCGTTGACACTGCCTAGAAACCCGAGCCATCGCCTCGTCTCCTCGGGCACCACCAACACTTTGCCACGCGGGTCCTCGCCGTCAAGTGCCTCGCCGTACCCGTGTCCACACCAGACAAACCCCAGGCAGTACTCCGACATGTCCCATTTATGCACCCAATCGAGATGCTCCGGTGTCCCATCAAACACTGTGCCATAGGGAACGACGACAGCCTCGACCTTCTGATAAGAACGGTACAGCTGCTCAACGTGCTGTGCGGACGGGTACGATTCGTTGCTGAACAACCCGCGGGACCAGTCCTTGGCACCTGCCCCTGGCATCTTGCAAACGAGCCCGCCACCGTTGAACCACAACAAAGTCGAATTGTCGTCGCTGCTGACGTGGCCCGGGTGCGCCGAGCACACGCTGACCTCTTTCCCTGCCCCATCCTCCCAGAATGTTTGCTGGCCTTGCAACTCACCGAGTGCAGCACTGGCCCAATCGTTGAACGCATAGTCCTCGTCACCGGCGACGGACAATCCGAGCCAGAACAACTCCTTGTCTCCCCACAGACGGAACCTGATCGGGGACCACAAGTTGAGCGATAGCGAGACCAATGTGCCCGCAAAATGCTGCACCCGATCAATGGCAACGAGCCCTGCCTCTTGCAAGTGCTCAAATTGCCCACCGAGGATTCTGTTATTCAGCGTGAACTCGGTGGCAGGTGCTGTCTGCAGAATCAATTCATCCCGTTCTGAAGGCAGCAGTTTCTTGAACAAAGTGGCGTCGGAATCCGAGATCTTGGTCGACAACTGCCTGTCTTTGAAGAAATACGCACCATGAGCCAAATATTTCTGGGACTGGAGGATCTTTTGCTGCAAGTCGACGAGGATAACAGTGTCAACGTCGAGCAGGATGGTGTGCCGGAAAGAGTTGAAGAAGTAGGCTAGGAACTTGTTAGAGTACCCGTCAAATTTGAATTTGTACTCTTTGGTGACCGCATCGGAGACATCGACAAACGACAAATCAAGTGGCGTGAACAAGTCAGACTCTTCCTTGAGCGATCTGTGCTTCATCGCTTGATCCACATTGTCCAGAGCACCCAGCTCAATGTTTGGCGTTCTGGCAGCCTTGAACAGGATCTGTTGCGACTCTGGCGACATGTCCCCTGAATGCACGATCTGGACGGGGAGTTTGTTCCCGAGGGCCCTGAGCGTGGCAATCAAGGAGGTCAACTGTTGCAGATGGATGTCGGCGGCGGAGACTGCGATGCCGGCACCGGTCAAACCGTTTCTGAACTGGGCCAGCGCACAGTGTCGTCCTTTCGCAATGTTGTCTTGCGCCGGCCAAGCGCTACCATTCCAAGAGCGGACCATTGCTGGATTGCCAGAGAACCAGGGGAACAGTCGTCTCTCAACCTCAGCGCAAGACAGCCCACCCAGCGACTTCCTGTTACTCTTCAAGAAACAGCTGTCATATGCACGCAGATGGCTCACCGCGTCGACCAGCGTGTTTTCTGTCTCCATATTGGCCTGTACAAGGTGCCGCCACTCTGCCAAGTACTTTGCTCGCAGTGTCCTCATCTCTCTGTTTCGCAACGTTCCATGACGCTGCTGCTGCTGCTGCTCTTTGGTATAGGCATCGAGGCGTTCCTGAACAAACGAGTCCCTGTTCTCAGCAATGTTTCTGTCCAGTGCCATGCCGTCAAAATGGCCAATATGCCAGTCTGGCTTTTGCTGTGCCAGTGTGTCGAAGTAGATTTGGCAGCGTTTATCTGTCGACATGGCGCTGATGTTGCCGTGTGACTCGCTGATTTGTTCCACGATAGGAACCACGGTGCGTTCGGGCAACGCGTACTTCAAGAAACCGAGTTCAGGGTACTCGACGCGCTTGAAACTGCCGTCGTTGAAGCTCAAAGGGATGGTGATCTCGACATAGGACTCTGCCTTACCAGATGACCCGCTGAGCTGAGAGACAGCCACGAGTAGCGCAACAAGACAGCAGATAGCGAGCCACCGCTGCTTCCTGGGGAGATACCTCAGCAGAATTCTGAACTGAGCCATGGACGAACACTGCGACTGCGATAATGAAGAAAGTGTTGAAGTATTGATATGATATGCCCTATCGGGCTGATCTGAAAAGATCCCTAAAACCTTGGGCAAAAAAAAAAAGAAAAAATTGCCAAAGGGTCCGCGCTTGTTCTGATAAGGATCGATCGCGATAGGGTTATATACATCGGATAAATTGGAAGGGACAAACCCCTGATGTAATACAAATTTCAAAATGTTTTAACTAAGTACGGTCTGGTACTTCTCAATCTCAATCTCAACACCAACTTTAATCAATCTCATTTCTCTGGTTCTTTTGACGTCAAAATGGCAACGGAACAGGGGAGGGGGGGAGGGAAAGTTGCAGGGGCAACAAACCAGTCGACCTCCTTTTTTTTTTTCCTGTTATTCCGGGGTGGGCATTTAATGTGCCCGATCTGAGATCGGTTTCATCAAGGATAACCAGCTTCCAAACTGCAAAAAACCGCCACATCGGCAGCTGCAAAATGGGTAAGATTACCATTGTCGGCGCAGGAGTTGTCGGTCTCACCATTGCACACGAGCTCGCAACCGCCACTGACCACTCGGTCACCGTCATTGCCCAACATATCCCAACAGACGTGCACCCGCATTACACATCCCCTTTTGCCGGGGCCAACTGGTGCAGCTTTGGCACCAGAGAAGACAAGTTCACACAGGAGCTGGACAAGGCTGCTTACCGCAAGTTCCAGGAGCTGGCCCAAGTGACCGGGTCAGGCGTATTTCGGACCAGGGACGTTGCCTATGTCCGCAGGAGTGAGCTTGTCAATGGCAAGATTGACACGCCTTGGTTCGACACCTTTGTCTCAGGATTCACCCTTTTCGGGCCGGAAGATGTCCCTGAGTCCCTGCTCCGCGAGGATGACCCCGTTGTTGGAGGTTACGCCTTTGACACAGTCACCATAACGACAGCATTGTACCTGGCGTGGCTGTTGCACAGGGCACAGGAGAATGGTGTTGTCCTGAAGCGCAAGAAGATCAAGCATCTCCAAGAGGCCTACTGCTCACACCACTCGGGCGACAGAGCTGACATTGTCATCAACGCCGCCGGCCTGCTCGCGGCGACGATCGGTGGTGTCAACGACGACAAGACTTACCCAATCAGAGGCCAAATCGTCCGCGTCCGGAACAACTTCCCACACCAGGTGAACATCTCTGTCAAGGGATACCCTGGTGAGGCATTTTATGCGTTCCCTCGCCAGGAAGGCGGTGGTATCATTGGTGGCACTTTTATTGCCAACGAGTGGAGCACCGAGGTTGACGAGGCACTGACCGCGAGGATCCTGGAAAGGGCCAAGAGGTACATTCCTGAGCTCACCAGCAAAGAATATGGCAACGACAGCGAGATAGACGTCATTGAAACGTATGTTGGCCTCAGACCGGGCCGCACCGGCGGCGTCAGACTCGAGAGAGACGGCTCTGTCGTCCATTGCTACGGGATCGCCGGTGCCGGATACCAGGCATCGTACGGTCTGGCACAGAGAGTCAGGGACATTGTGCAGGCCTACGCGGCGCGTCCAAAGTTATAGTTTCATATATATGTAAAATGATTCTTGTGGGGGTTTGTCTCTCCTATGTGGAACTCGCCGGTGTACTCGCCGCTGATTGGTCCACTCTCCTCTTCTTCACGGCACCCGCTTTCCTCACCACGGCTTTCCGCTTCAACTTGCCGACGACTTGTGAGTCAAAGGCACTGTCGCACGCGGGACACTTCTCATCGCCAGGAATAACGCTGAGGATGCACAGGCAAACGGAGCAGACAAACCCAACATCGACAACCTTGCCCGTCAAGAAACAGCTTGCCCTAAAGTCAATGTTCTGCGTATTGTTTGGACGTAATAGAATAGAACGGAGCGATGGGTCAATGGCAAGCGTCGTGGTGAAGTGGGCCACGAGCCCGGAATCACCCTTGGAATCACTCAGGTTTAGATAGACACCTCCAGTCAAATCGCATCCCTGTTGCAAGAAGACTGAGTTCGAGTTCAATTGGCACACGTCAATGTTAACCTTCATCTTCTGCGCCGCAAAGATGCAGTTCATAACTTGAATGTACTCCATGTGCTCATCGCTGGACATGTTGATATAGAGCACCCGGGCTTTGTACTGTGGTGATTGCAATTGCAACTTGTTGATGTACGCCAGTGCTAGGCTCAGTGCGGAGCCAATGTTGGATCTGTTGGTCTTCGTTGATGTTGGCTCGTTTTGCAACTTCTGCAACAAGGAATGGAGGTTGGTGACGAACGTCTCGTCAACCATGCGGAACTGTCTGTACATGGACTCGCCGACGAATCTGCCCCCTTTGATCTTTTGCTGCTCGGGCGTCGTCGATCTGGACTCCGTCTCCACACCGGTTGACGCCCCGGCACTCACGTTCGCCACGGCTGCGGCTGCGGCTCCATTGGCGGACAAGTCGTTGTCGTCGTCGTTGGCTCGCGTGTTTGGATACAAGTACTTGGCGCCACCTGTGCCGACACCAATTACGCTGACATTGTTGGCGTTATTTAGCGCCAAGTGCGCGTTGATTCCAATACACAGCGCCTCCAACACCGATTTGAATGAATGCTTGCCCTCGGCTTCTTTCCATGATTGGACGGAGGTGTCGAAAATGATCGTCAGGAGCGAGGGCGTGTCCTCTGTGACTTTGTGCTGCTGGACAGACGTGAATGCCTTGTCTGCAATCGCATCCATCTTACGCACACGGAAACGAGGAAATGGTCATCTGTGTTACTATGATGGCACACACAAACAATTTGGCCTTCGCGGTATTGGAAATTCGGGGGCAGTTGAATACCCTCGGAAATTAGTGGACTCTCCGGAGTGAAAGATTTGCGCCTTGTGGCTTGCCAGGAGTGTGGCGTGTGGAGTGTGGCTTGAAATCGTAGAGGGGATTTCCTGCATGTGGCTGAGGAAGTGCATCTTTAAATATTTCTAATGGCTGCCTCTCTGTTCTCAGTTGTGGAGAAAATTGTGCAACCAGTGCTGTTCAAGGTTTGGGGGGGTTTTGCAAAGTTGTTGTATGAGATTGCAACAGATACTAGGTCAATGTACGTGATTCAAACAAGAAATGATCCTTGCCCGTTACTGGGGGCAGGCGCGGGGGGGGGGGACCTTAGCTTCTGGTGATGCTGTCGTCTGTTGAATGACTCAAGTGATAGTTAGAGCTGCTGCTTTGTATTTGCTTCAACGGAAGGTCAGATGGGGAGGGGCAAAAAAAGAAAACTCCGAGTCGGGGAATCGAACCCCGGTCTGCACGGTGAGAGCGTGCCGTGATAGCCACTACACTAATTCGGATTCTACAAAAGATCAAATGCTGCGGTCTGCTAGATAGTCTACGTGTTACGTAACCACGACGATATCATTTCCGTTTCTTTTTTCGTCTGTAAGATTCAGAAATGTCACGTGAAGTTCACCATTTTTGCATAATTCAAGTGTCATTGCAATGGCAAACAGATATGCCCTTTCAAAAGTGATGAACGGGTAGTTATGAAAAGGAGAGAGACCTATGGGACTTCTGTGCCCCTGGTAGTCCGATCTTGTGCCGGTTATATCGTGAACCGTCTTCCAATCACGACTTTGGTGTTGCTTCGTTTGGCAAGCCACGGATGCTGATATGACCAACCGTGGCTTGTGGCTTTGCCCGTGGCTTTGCCCAGGAGCCATTGTGTCAAAGTGTGGCAAGTGTGAGGCAAGTGCAGGAAAAGTTTTCCCTGAAGTTGTTTATAAAGCCAATCTATTTCCCCTTGCTTGCAGATCTCCCTTTGTTGATAGCAACAACTTTCCTCCCTCCCTCCCCCCACACTTGAGATGAGCGTCCCTGAGCTGTACGCCCACCAACATCAACACCCTCCGGTGCCGGAACACCGCACCGAGACCATCGATGTCAGAGACTGGGCCAAAGGGCTAGTGAAGAACCCAGTCGGCGGGGCCAAGGACTATGTCAAGTCGCTGTTCCCTGTCCACACTTGGATCCTGCATTACAACCTCGCCTGGCTCTACGCTGACGTCGTGGCCGGTGTCACCGTCGGTATCGTCATGGTGCCACAGTCCATGTCGTATGCGCAGCTAGCTGGTCTGGATGCCCAATACGGTCTGTACTCTGCCTTTGTCGGTGTCTTCATCTACTGCTTCTTTGCCACTTCGAAGGATGTCTCCATCGGCCCCGTCGCTGTCATGTCTTTGGAAGTGTCCAAGGTTGTCCACGCTGTCAAGGAAAAGAACCCCGACGTGTCGGCCCCAGTCATTGCCACTGCGTTGTCGTTGATCTGCGGCAGTATCGCGCTCGGTATCGGTCTTTTGAGACTTGGTTTCATCCTCGAGTTCATCTCCATCCCAGCAGTCATGGGCTTCATGTCTGGCTCTGCCTTTTCGATCATTGTGGGCCAAGTGCCTGCCCTCATGGGTTTCAACTCCAAGGTCAACACGAGAGAGGCGACGTACAAGGTTGTCATCAACACTTTGAAGAACTTGAAGTACACGAAACTCGACGCTGTCTTTGGCTTGATCCCACTGGTGCTGTTGTACGCTTGGAAATGGAGCTGTAACTACGGCCCAACACGCTGGCCAAAGCGCAGAGCCTGGTTCTTCTACGTCCAGGCCTTGAGAAACGGTGTCATCATTGTCGTCTTCACCTTGATCTCATGGGGCATGATCCGTCACAACAAGAAGAGCAAGAAGATTTCCGTGCTGGGCACTGTTCCATCGGGTCTGCGTAACGTTGGTGTGCCAACTGTGCCTTCGAGCTTGATCAAGGACCTCGCGCCAGAGCTGCCGGCTGCCACTATCATTCTGCTGTTGGAGCACATCTCCATCTCCAAATCTTTTGGAAGAATCAATGACTACAAGATTGTCCCAGACCAGGAGCTTATCGCCATTGGCGTCACCAACTTGATTGGCACTTTCTTCAATGCCTATCCAGCCACTGGCTCTTTCTCCCGTTCTGCTTTGAAGGCCAAGTGTAATGTCAAAACCCCACTCGCTGGTATCTACACCGGTGCCTGTGTCCTGCTTGCCCTGTACGCCTTCACCGATGCTTTCTACTTCATTCCAAAGGCAACTTTGTCGGCGGTCATCATCCACGCTGTGTCGGACTTGATTTCCTCCTACTCTGCCTCTTTGTACTCGTGGAGAGTTTCGCCGGTCGACGCCGGTATCTTCCTGGTCTGTGTTTTCATCACTGTCTTCTCCTCCATTGAGAATGGTATCTACTTTGCCATCTGTGCCTCAGTGGTTGTCATGCTGCTCAATATTGCCTTCCCTAACGGTACCTTCATGGGCCGTGTCAGGGTTGCTGAGATTGTCAATCCAGAGATTGTTGAGAAGGAGTACACTGAGCAATCATCAGCGTTCTCCAAGGACCTCGAGTTGCAAGAGTACGAGGTGAGCTCCAGCAAGAAGGAACTGACTGTCCTTGAGGCTTCTACTTCTGCATCAACGTCGCCAAAGGACTTCAAGATCAGGTACCACACCAAGTATCTGCCCTACCCCAAGCCAAACGATATCGTCAACCCGAACGTTGAGATCCTCCCACCGCCACCGGGTGTTCTCATCTTCAGACCTGCCGAGTCATGGACATACCTCAACTGCTCTCGTCAGTATGACCGCATCTTTGATGAGATCAAGCGTGTCACGCGTCGTGGTAAGCCACTCAATTACACCAGAAACATTGACAGACCTTGGAACAACCCGGGTCCATTGCAATGGAAGTGGCTGAAGAATAGAGGCAAGGAGGAGAACACAGTGGAGGCTGTGGACGAGAGACCAGTGCTGCGGACATTTGTGTTTGACTTCAGCAATGTGAACCAGACGGACTCCACGGGTGTTCAGACCCTTGTCGACTTGCGCAAAGCAGCCAATAAGTACGCCGACAATGATGTTGAGTTCCACTTTGTCGGGGTCTTTAACCCATGGATTAAACGTGCATTGGTCAAAGCTGGCTTTGGCGGTGGTGTCGACACTCCTCAAGGTGACATTGAGAGCGTGGGTCTAACGGACTCCTTCTTTGACGTTGCCAGAAACCCAGAGAGCACATACGGTTATGTGTCTGTTTTTGGTACTGACCACCCACACTTCCACTTGGATATCCCTCAGTTTGACGAAGTTGCCGGAACGGTGGTCTCGAGACCACAATAGATTCGATGTTCTCTTGTTTAATGCTTTTTAATGATCTAGAGTTTTGTTTGTTTCACTCGTTTGTAGATTTACCAATTATACCCAATGTCTAATACATTATTATTTATACCTTTATCCATCGAAGTACATCATTCAATCTTGAGCACCACACTCTGACCCTTTTCGTAGCCAACAAGCAATTTTCCGTCAGCCCATCCTAACCCGGTCACATAATTATCACCCTGTGTCTCAGAGACGTACTCTCCCACAACCTTCACTTTCTCGCCAACGAGCAAATCAACCTTCAGAACATCGACACTACCTTCGGTTGTTCCAATTGCCAGGTGTTTCTTATCGACGGACAATGAGGCGATGGTGATTGGCGCAGAATCAGAGTACTGGTACACGGAGCGACCAGAGCGCACGTCCCAAACCCGAGCACTGCCATCCAAAGACGTGGATATCACAAAGTCCTGGCTCAGCCATTCGGCAAAAGTGATCGTCTGCGAGTGGCCCTGCAGCGTCGCATGGGCATTCAGACTTGAGCCGTCCCAAATCTTCAACGTCAGGTCCTCGCTTGCCGAGAGAAGAGCCTGTCTCTCCGCGTTGAACGACACAAGCACGATGGGTTTGCTGTGTGAGACGAGTCTGCCCTTTGGGGTCCTGTCTGCCGTCGAGAAGAGCAGTGCGCATGAGTTGCGGCCTGGGATGATGAACCGGTTCGAGTCAATCCAGGTGGCGTCTAGTCCCAGCATATGCCCAGCAGGTACAGAGGTCTGCGCCGCGGCTGCAGGATCGTGTTTGGCAAAGTTGAACGACTGTAATGGCTGCAACGTCGCCATGTCCCAGAGCAGGACCAGGTTGTCCGCGTCCATCGTGATCAGGTACTTGGAGTCCGGCGACCAGCGAACGAGGACAACTGGCACTGTGTGCTGATCCAGCGAGCCCAGCAAGACACCGTCGGCACTCCACAGTCTGAGATCTCCGTTCTCACACGCTGTTATCAGTTGGTTTCCCAGTGGGGACCAGGCAAGTGTGGTGATATCCGTGGGCTTGTCCGATGAGAACGACTGGTGGTGGTCAATTTTGATCTGCTGGGACTCCTTGCCGTCATTTATGAGCACTGCGATGCGGGCACGGCCATTTGAAAGGCCGTACGCCAGCACTGCGCTCGTGCTCGGGTTCGGGTTCCATTGTGTCGATGTCGTCGGCTCAAAGGAGAAAAGCTGAGGGTAAACCTTGATGAAACCGGGTGATTGTTCTCTCTTGGTGTTGGAGTCCTCTTTGACCCTCTCGTTGTGCTCGTTGTTGGCATCGCTGCCGCCGTCACTGGCGATGCCTTCGTCAGCCTCTGTTGCGAATCTGCCGTTGGGCTCGATGCGCTCGTTGATGACAGAATCGGCGCCGAGGGCGTGCAACAGCGTGAACTTGTCCCTGTAGAAGGCATCTTCTTGGACCTCGCCCGTCGGCTGAACCAAGGAGTCCACCTCTGAGTACAGTATTCCTTTCTGCACGAGGTTAACCAGCGAGCCAATGGGCACATGCTTCCCCAAACGGGCATCAAGATCAGCCATCGGCGCGGCATCCTGAAGGGCAAACGCTGTGGTGTCCAGTCCTGCCTCCTGTAGGTACCGCCATACCAGATAGTTGAGCTCGTCAGTGGTCAACGACATTGTCTATGTGGTGGTTTTGATATTTGGTTTGTTTGTTTATGTTTTCTTTTTTTCTTTTCCCCCTCCCGAGAAGGAGTGATGGAGTGAAATAGGGAATTGCAGCCAAATGTTTTGCAGCAGCTGGTTATAACCCGACAATATCTCTCGTTGGTACTTCTCTCCGGCAAAGGTTGCTCCAAAAGGATAGAGTGGGCCACTCTTATCCATTAATAACCCCCCGACATTGCTCAGAATCCAATCAAATCTCTCTATGGCGGCCCATTAATTCCCAACACCCACCGGCTCAGCTCAAAGCCAACGCTCAAAACGCACAAATAAAAAAACCAAAACAAAACATCTCAGCACCACACATCTCAGCACATAGCATCCAAAACCAGCGCAAATGTCAAATCCCTATGCAATTATGAAGCCCGGGGGACAACCGCAGCAGGCGCCTCTAAACAAGCAGCCCTACCAGCCACCGCAGCAGTCAATGGTCTCCGCAGCGATCGGGAACAAGCCAGCCGGCGAGCCGCCACAGGACCTGCCGACATTGACAGGCAACGACAAGAAGAAGCTGGGCCAGTCGATGAAACGGCGAATGTCCGTGTCGCAGCCGATTGACTTGAAGCATGTCCTCAACAAGCAGCCAGCGCCGGCTCTCCCTTCGCACATCGACCTCAGTCAATTCACAGCGACAGACGCCCAACAGCATCACTACGCTGGTCTGCCGCAGAACTCGCTGGAAAAGGGCCTCGAAAGACAGCGCTCCCAGAGATCGCTCGCGAGAAGGCCTTCCATGGGCTCGCAAAAGAGGTCTGCGGTTGTGGTTCCTCAGGATGCCCCGCCAGTGCCGAAAGTCCTCCACTCAGTCAAGGACATTGACCTCACCGACCAGAAAGTGATCCGCATGCTCAATGACGACAAGTTCGACGCGGGGACCTTCATCTCCAGTAGGCTAGCAGGCTCCTCCGCTTCGGAGATTGACAAGTTCAACAACAACCTGGAGACTTTGAAGAGGAAAGTGGACGCCGACATTAAGGCCGACGCGTTGAAGACCTATGAACGCCTGCGCAGCACGTCGGCCGAGCTCCAATCCACCGAGTCCGAGCTCAAGGTGCTCAGAAACGTGGTGATGGAGCTGCTCGAAGTGTCCAACACAATGAAGTCGACCGCAGAGATCCGTGTCCACGCCGACATCAACGCGTCAGCAGCCACTGCGACAAGGACCAAAAGCAACGGCGGCGTGTCCAATCGGCGTGCACAGGACAGATCCAGTGTCGTCATACTTGAGAAGCTTTGGAGCACTGAGATGCAGTCTCTTTTCAGGCACGTCGAGGGTGCCTCAAAGTTCATCACCCCAGTGCCCGGAAGACACATCATCGCGGAGTGTGGCAGATGGTACGAACTCAATGCGGCAACTTTTAAGACTTTGCAACCGGCCCATATCTTCTTGCTGAACGATCTCATCATGATTGCCACCAGAAGACGCAAGACAGCGATCACCAAGCATGCTGCCAACGATTTCAAGTCGGGTTCAGGACTCGTTGCTGAGCAATGCTGGCCATTGAGAGACGTGACTTTGAGCGAGCTGGGCCCTGGTGTCGCCGGTGAGGGCAAGTACGGGATAAGAATCACTTATAACAGTTTGACATATGTTTACCAGACGGACAGATTCGACCACTTCCAGACCATCCTGAAAGGGTACAAGAAGGCCAGGGACGACTTGAGGGATATCCTGGATGCTGAGAACCTCAAGCAGAAGGAGCTGAGAGAATCTTTGAACATGCTCAACCTTCGTGATAGTGTCCAGCAGAAACGCGAAAGCCACCTGTTCTTGCAGCACGTGAGCTCGTCGATGCACAGCAGATCAAGATCGCTGGACAACTCAACAGCTTTCAGAAACCTCAAGGCCATCGACGAGAGTCTTGATAACTTGGAGATTACAGTGTTCCATGAGAAGTATGACGAAGCAATTGCCAATATTCTTGAGTTGGAAACCGAACTGTCGGTATACAGTGCCAATCCCAACAAGGATGAGAAACTCTTCTACCATGTGATCCAGATGAAGCTAATGTTCCGCAAAGATGACATTCTCAAGAAGCTCATTACTAAGTTGAATACCAACTTTGCATGCCCTGCTGCTGAGATCATTCCAACGATCAAGTCGCTGAAGGGCCTTAAACAAGCCACCATGGCGCAGACTTTGTTCTTGAACAACAGACGACAATACCTGATCCACCTCACGTCTTCTATTATGGAGTCCAAGACCGTGGAGAATATTCCTAAGGTTTCGGTCTTCCTCATGGGGCACACGATAGTCACTTTCCAAACCATCAGGGACACCATCTTGCGCTACAAAGAGCTTTTCCCTTCACAACAGAAAGAAAGCTCGAACCTCTCATACCTTGTTGAATGGGCCACGGATGTCGTTAAGGAGCATCTGGGTTTCATTGGCCGGAAGGTCCATGGGTTGACTCTGAGTAAGAAGGGCATGGATAGTCTGGTGCTTGCGTTACACAGACAGGGAATGGAGTTGAAGAATGTCGGATTGGATGTGGAGTACCTCCTGGATGAGTTCTATGGGAGTATTGGGTCCTAAAATTCTCGTGTATAGCAAAATAGAGACGAGAATTGTATTGCTTGTATATTTCATCATTTCGCATCAACAAAGATCTTGTCAGCCCTAGCCCAGACGCTTCCATAAAATGCATACAGCTTTGTCTGCTCTGCCGTGAACTCGGCAACGTGGCCATCCTTCCCAGGAACGCTTTCCCCGCCAACGAGATCAACGGCACACCACATGAGACCATCGCACGCGTCAACCATCTTCCAGCCACGATCCTGCTCTCCACGATTGTTATCAACCACTCTCGATCCGTCCGGTGGGACAATGACCGCCTCCAATGGCTCGTAGCCGAGGTAGTACTGTTTCAACTCCTCCTCACTAGACATGAGGCCCTTCAAATATGAGGACTCGCGGTGGTCCCTGCCCGCATGCGAAGGGTTCTTGCAAACGCCGAACCCGGAGTTGAACCATAGCACAGTAGAGTTATCAACAGGGGACAAATGGGCTGGATGCGTCGAGCAGACCATCTTACTCTTCAACTTATTGCGCCTTGTGTCCATTGTATCATCGAGCAGCCTTCTGTGTTTTGGTCTCAATGTGCCCACAGCTGCTGCGGGCCAGTAGTTCATGTAGTAATCCTCGTCGCCAGCCATGCTCATGCCGAGCCAGAACAGCTCCTTGTCGCCCCATACTTTCTGTGCGACAGGTTCCCAGAGCAGCAATTGGATAGTGGCCAAGAGACCAGAAGTGTGTCTGTGGCGGTCCAAGGCGACGACACCGGACTCCATGTAATGGAAGTATCGGCCTTTGATGAATCTGTTTTCGAGGGTGAATGCCGTCGTTGCAGGTATTCCAAAGAGGTTGTGGTCAATCGCAGAGGACATCAATGTCTTGTAAAGCTCCATGTCAGCGACGGAGTTTTGCGCAGTAACCTCTCTGTCCCGGAAGAAGTAGGCGCCTTTGTCCCGGTACTGAGGCGACCCGAGAATTGAATGTTCCGCGTTGGTGATGAACGCAGTGTCAGCGTCGACGAGCAGTGTGTCTTTAAACGATGCGAACATGAATGCAATGAGTTTGTTTCCGTAGCCTTTGAAACGGTACTGGTATTCAGGAGTAATAACGTCAGTTGCATCGACAAACCAAAGCTCCTGCCGTGGGAGCAGCTCTTCAAATTTTTGGGCAAACAATTCTGGATTCCTTTGCCGGTCTGGCAGGTTGATATGGCGGTCAAGCAATGCTGAGTCGAGGTTGTCAATGAGGTCATATGAGGACACATTGAGCGATCTGGCAGCTTCAATCAGCTGTTCCTGTGATTGCTCAGACAGGTCTCCTGTGTGGACAACTTGAAGAGGCAGTGTGTTGCCCACGGCTCGCAAGTTGGCGATGAGCTTTATCAATGTCGGTACAAATTTGTCTGCTGCGCTAATGACGTATCCTTGGCCGTTGTACGACTTTCTCAATTGCTCAACGTAGCAGCTACTGGATCCCTGCAGGCTTGTGCCTCGGGTCTTTGCGTGCGCGTGGTCGATGTAATTGGCCATGACTGGCATCTGGTTGAGCGTCGTGCCATCCCATCGCTTGTACATGGGTATTTTCCTCGTGAGCCAGGGGAAAGCCCTGGCTTCAACATCGAGACAATGGGCTCCATAGCCTGTTGCCGTTGAGGACTCTTGTACCGGAGTCTGCCCGTTTATCCCCAGGAAGCAGGCCCCGTAGACTCTGAGGACACCCATCGCATCGACAAGTTTCTGCTCGGTGGCCCTCGTCTTTGCCACTTCTTTCTCGTATTCTTTCAACGCCAAAGCGCGTGTCCCGGCGTCATCTTTCGAATTGGTGCCTTCATTGGCCAATTCACTCTTTTTTTTGTCAATCCATCGGTCCTTGTGGCTCAGCATCTCCCTGTCGTAATGGCTGCTCTTGAAGTCTGTGTTGCTCCAATCTGGCTGCTTCCTGTACAACTCTGCGAAGTACGCCTCACATCGTTTGCCGTGTGGCATTTGTGGGAGATCATCCCCGTGTTTGTCCAGCAGCAGTTTGTAAGGGGAGACGTTGTACCGCGTTGTCTGGAGCACCACGTCAGCGTTGGCTTTGTGCACAGAGGCAATATTGTCAGTTCGCAGGTATAGAGCCAGTTGCAAAAAAAAAGCGAGAAACAGCAGCGTCGGCAGCAAAACGCGGTGCTGGTATAGACGACCTGTCCAGGCAGCGAGCTGGCTTGAGTCCATAGTTTGAACACAAAAGACAGGCTCTCTAGGCAGTATATTTTAAATGAAAATCGCAGCCTTTCTCTTGTTTCAAAAGATCCCTGTAGGACTTTGTCGCGAATATTTCCGTATCGGGCGATAATACAGATCTGGTGATTGAGAGTGCCTATCACTCAAAGCAGAGACAAACTTCGCGCTGCTAATACCCACAGATGATCAACTCAACCACTGAAAAGAGCTACATAAGCCACACTTTTAAAAACAACACTGGGAGCCACACTTTTACTATACTAGTGGCAGGTTCTGATTTAACCGGCTGGAAGTTTGGTCAAATGGTGTCCCAATTGGCCGTGCCTAAATTCCGGTGAACCTTACCAAACGTGTCCACTCTGTATATCTTGAGTCCAATATAGCTCTCACTGAACCCTCACCGAAACGACTCCCAAAGATTAGCACGATGAGTTCGTGTCGATTTTTTCTTGAAACAAGTTTCAGATTCCGTGGAGTCGCTGCATGATCCGACAAAGAAACTCCGCTGTGTTTTGCAAGTGGATGGCTCGCAAGAGTTGCACATTGGATTCAAAAAGTTGATAACTGGGAGATGTTCACTGATTCAGAAAGTACTCTAAGAGAAAAATCCCATTGGGGTATCTCTATTTCCATATGTAGAAGTGTCCTGTATACCTATGCCCTACCGCTTAAGCGGCTTATCAAGAGTGTTAAAATTGACTTCGCTTGTGTCTGGCCAACCTTGTCGTATGAAATCGTAATCATTCTCTCCAACGCCTTCAACTGGTTCAAGATCTTGTGTGTGGTGATGTCCTTGAAGCTCTCCATCCCAGTCTCATCTGATGGTCGCAGAATGTGGGCAGAACTTTGGATCTTGAGGCTGAGGTTGGCAAAAAAATGATGTGCCTCTTCGCTGTCCTCAGTGGTGTACCTTGTAATGTCTTTGGTGTCGGTCAACTTGCTGAGAAAGTCAAGCACAACCTTGCTCACCAATGGGTACAACTCGTCTGCTCTGACAAACTCAGTGTCCTTGAACTTGCCATCTGTAATCAGGTGCAACAGGTAAAACATCTTGAGTTGCCTGATGGCTTCAGAGTGTTGGATTTGCAACTTCTCCGCAACTCTATACCGAAGGAACGGAATCGTGGCGATCTGGCTCCAGATATCAATGGCTTCCTTGGTCATCACCTTACTGTCGACAGTGTATGACCACTGGAATAGTTTCTGCACTAGCTCCGTCAACTTCAAAGAGCCACCTTGGCTGTAAACGCGCTTCTCCATCATCAGGAGGCCAAGCAGCTTGATCAAATCGTTCCATTTGCCGCGATTAAACTCACTTGACGTCACAAAGTCCACGTATCTCTCCACTCGCAGCAGAATGATTGAAACATCCTGAAGCTTCTTACACGGATCAAACCGCAAGTCGTCATCGGCAATGGTCTTGTCAAACACTGTGTCATCAAATCCGAAATGTGCGGCAAACTGCGCCGCCGAGCCCTCAAATTGGAAGCTCATTCTTCTCAGTTGGTCATGGTTTAACGCATTGAAGAAGTCGCCGTGGACCTCCTCCGTTCCATCTATTGCACACTTCTCCGCAATGTTGGCATCCTCGTCATCGAGGTCCAGAAACTTCGGGTTGGCAAACAGAAACAGGTCCCTCAGTCGCACCGAGTGCGGATGCCGCGTCACATAGTCCACATACTCCGTATCCTTCGCTGCCTCTTTGCTCAGGCCCTCAACGATCCGACGGCGCAGCTCATCGCTCTGCGAAATCACGTGGAGTGTCTTCTCCTCCGCGGCCTTGTGGCGCTGTTGCAACTCGTTGGTGCGTTTGAACACGTGAGCACTGTCACGCTGAATGAATGAGGGCACTGAAAAAGTCCTTGGTTTCTTCATCGACCCAAGTTTCGATTCATTTCGGAGCTGGTCGTGGGTTTCCTCCGCCTCATCCGACGGGCGCTTTGTGGGCGGTGTTGCCGTCAGCGATTTTGGTGTCAGTCTGCCCAGAATGTCCAGCTCATCCATGCTGCTATAGGAATCAGACCTGTCCGAGTCTTCCATCGAGTCTGCGTCCAACATTACGTTGCTGTAAGGCGGCTTTTGTTTCTCTTTTTGCGTAAAGACAGGACACAAGTTGTACTTTTTTTGATTTCCGACCGGTACGCGTTTGTGTTTTTCTTTTTTTTCTTTTTTGATTAGGTAACCAGGGGGCATCATATAACCATGGCAACCTAATTTGACACACCTTATCGGAAAAATCTATTGAGAAGGCCGGTAGAAAATTTTTCAAACTTGAGAAGATGTATTGGAATTTTGAATTTGCATTCCTACTACTTGGTCAAGTCTCGAGTTGGGACTGGTCTCTCCTTTGGCAGGACAACTTTCCCGTTCTTCTCCTTCAGTCTCCATTGAACCAGCTTCAAAAGGGAGTAAATGACACTCAGAACCGGGGTCGCGACACCATTCTCTCTGGCAATTTGCAAAGCATTGCCAACAATGACCTCCATCTCGATCTGGTTCCCCTTGCGAACGTCAATGAGCATGGATGGTGCGTACCAGACACCGTCGTCCGAGGTGATCATCGCTTCCTTGACGCCCTCTTCCAACTCAACCCCATCCGACCTGGCAATGGCGTAGACCTCATTCATTGCTGGCACTATCAGATCG
This sequence comes from [Candida] sanyiensis, assembly GCA_030569275.1. Taxonomy (NCBI): domain Eukaryota; kingdom Fungi; phylum Ascomycota; class Saccharomycetes; order Phaffomycetales; family Phaffomycetaceae; genus Barnettozyma; species [Candida] sanyiensis. The sequence goes on along the minus strand of JAJMKO010000001.1, from coordinate 133,841 downwards.
GGCAACGCGCCGAACTCCTGGATTCGGCCGATATCCAGGTCAGTGATGGCACAAACGGAGTTGAAAGTCGCATTGTACACAAGTTTTCTCCATCTCGTATACTTGACATCGTGGTCAACTGCACAGTGGTTCTTTTCATTGGAGTACAGACTCACAAATTCGTCTCTTTTGCCAGCCTGCAAGTCCACTGCGAGATTCTTGTTCTCAAAGAACCCGAAAACGACGCTATCGGTGCCAACGTGTTGGATGTGCGCGTCAATGTTGAAGGAGCTGATCATGGAAACACCACTGAGGACAACGTTGTTTGGGAATCGGGCAAACGCAGCTCTCTCAATGCCCAACCCGTTTTGGAGCAGAACAATGACGGTCTTGTCAGAGACAGCCTGCGCGTATATGTCCTCCGAGCTGTGGATATCAGGGATGTTCTTGACCGTGACAACCACATAGTCAAACGCTTTTTGCGCTGTGACAGCTTCCTCCACACCTTTGAAGATGTGAGTCGGTTGGTAATTCACTTGGCCATAGTCAACTGAGTCGATGTCGAAGCCGCTGTCAACGACCTTATCGTAGTCAGATCGGATAACCGTTGACACTTCCAAATCCTCGCGCTGCTGCAGCGTAAAAGCGGCAATTGTGCCGACGCCACCAAGTCCAATGACCAGAACTTGCTTCTTCTCTGCCATTTATTTGTTCGAACTTGTCCAATAAGCTGGAGAGAAATTATTGACAATTGAAACATTGGGTCTAATTTTTCAACAATCAAAGATCCAAAACTGTCAATTTTTTTTTACAGTAACCGAGAACGGCACTGATAAGCGAGAAAGACAAAGAGTTCTTAAAGTTTTCATGTTCATAAAGTCGTTATTATCACTGTTCAGTTGCGTCGCTCGGACGTGCTGATCTCCTCGTCGAAAGTGTTGTAAGCGTAGTCGCTTTCATCAAATTTCTCCAGATCTTCCAGGACAGAGGTTTGTCTTGAGGCGGCAGCAGCCTTCCCCGGTTTTGGTGTGCCTGCATACTCGTCATCGCTGGAATCAAGGTTAATCACGTCGACGTTAGCCTTTGGTCTGTTTCTTTCAGACACTGGCACATGTGAATTGATCAATGGTCGGAAGGTTGGTTGTTTAGGGGCTGGCTCGCGATTGACAACTTTTGCCGGCGGTGCTGCTGCCGTCATTGGCGACTCGTCTGCCTCAACCCGGTTGACCCCACGTATCAGATCCTTGTTCGGCGACGTTTGTATGTTAAACAGCGGTCTGATGAATGACGGGCCATTGATATGGGATTTTACCGACAGCCCTGGTGCCTGTGCCTCTGTTTGTTTCTCGTCATCGGAGAACAAGCCTTCCAATAGCTCCTTGTTGGAAGGGCTTGACTGGAGCCTTGTTGGACTCGACTCAAGCATCGGCCTATCCGGTGAGAACACCGGCGCCGGTGGTGGTGGTCCCCGTACTGAATCCAGTACATTCGTTGTTTTTTTACGGAATGGTGATCTGTCCTTGGTCCTCTTTCTCGCCGCGATGTTCTTGAATGGACTCGACCCGAGATCCTTCTCCAGAGATGTGCCCGCGTAGGGCCTCTCTGGACTCACTGATTTTCTCTTCTCCGGGGATTTGTTCAATGCAACGAAATTCTCAAAAGGATTTCCTCCACCAGGGCGTAATTCTGCCCGGTTTGGAACGATTGGATCGTCTAATTCGTCAGCAGTGCTCGCAGTATCATCATCACTGAACTCAATCTCGTCAAGAATGTTGTTGCCAGATGTCGTCTTGAGACCAAACTTCGAGACTGACTTGTTGGCGGTCTCCACATACTCATCCTCATCTTCGTCTTCTAAATGTGAAAAGTCCAGCTTTCTCGAAGATTTGGAGATATCCATCAGATCATCCTCATCTTCTGACTCGGAAGCAATCTCAATCATGGAAATGTCGTTTGATTTCGGTATGAACCCTGTGTCAATCAATGGAGAGCTCTCAAACACATCGACAGCGTCATTGGCTACCATTTTGGGGCTCATCATCTCCGGTTCAGGTGTTGTTCCTGCATAAATAGGATGGATAAGTTTCCGAGGAGAGTTCTTTAATTGCGTGAAGATGTCTGGCTCCTTCTTGTCTGGGGACAGTGTGTTCTTAACAATGAGACCATGCGCTTTGGACTTTGATCTCCGCGTTGTGATCTTGGGCTTTGTGACATTCGATGGCTTTGATGTGATATTGGAGGATGTGAGCGTGAGGTTTGGAACGCTCGACAATCCTCCTGGAAGTTGGGGTCTTAGAAAAGATACCAGATTGTTCCTTTGCGAGGGAGAGTTTTTCTTCTTAGTGGGACTCCTGGACGGGCTCTTGTGTTTACCACCAGTGGCCAAGAACTCCTTGTAGGCGCGGCAGTTAAGTGGGATAATCTCCTCCGGGAGGTAAAGAAGCTCGCCATTCTTTTTTTGGGGACTCTTTGGCGGCGAGTCATCTCCCCAGATGCTCACCTCTCTCGGAGTCTCGAATTTCCAATTGTCGAGATGATATCGAATATGGTAGAAACGATGAGACATATTCTTTGTGCCGTTCTTGTCGCCAATGTCCCTCAAAGACACCTGCTCAATGACAGGTCTGAAAATGGTGGAGTCAGTGACAATGGACTTGAGTACGTAAGTCTCAGCCGATTTGAGCGTGAACCAATCCCCGGTATTCTTCACCGAAGGCAGCTTGACCTCATCCAACGCTGCACAAAGCTTCTGCAAATCGGCACCTTTGAGGAAATCCTGGCCAGCGTTGAAACTGGCCGAGTTGGTGTCTTCTGAACTAAACGCAAAGCAAGCAGCAAGAAGCAGGGGTTGATGATACATGGAGATAACATAGTCTGGTGGGAATCCGTCAAGATCAAAAGTTCCCTTCCTCTTGAATAACGGCACGGTGTTCGCTCTAATACAGTTCAATAGCTCGACTTGGAACTGCTCTAAAGCCTCTTTCCTCTGCGGGTAATTCAACTTGCCTGCGGAATAGATTTCTTTCAGTCTCGCGGCGAAATCGGGCAGTTCATCATAGTCGAATGTGGCAATGTGTGTGGTTATGGAATCGGATCCGGCAAGTGCGATCTGCCTCGAACGAACCGAGCCGAGGGAAGTGACACCGGTGTTGTAGTCACCGCCTTGCAGCAAAGTGAAGAGCATGAGCCGCGCCTGAGTGAAACCTGTCTTTTCCTCAACCTCTTTCATTGTCAATGGCGTGCACCAGTACTCGTGGGTCTGGTTGTTCGTGCCGGCAGAGGCAGGTTTGTCCTCTGTATATCTGGAGAAGTTTCTCAGAACACTGGTTGCGCCATATATCAACACATCCGAGTCGTTCGTGACGACAAAATCAACTATGCCCTCTCTCTGTAATCGGGCTGCCTCGGCCTCGCCGTCAGCAGGCGCCTCCACGTAGGAAATGCCCCACAGTTTCAAGATCTTCTTCAAGATCTTCAATTCGGGCGGGTCAGATTCTCTGTAATGGCCCTGAGCTACCATCTTGCTCCATTCAAGGAATTCCTCATCAAAATTGGCGCAGTCAAGGCGGTCAGAACTCGATTTTTGCGCTGTCTTTGACCGTTTGTAACTGGGCTTGAACCTGCCGTCGAAGACCAGGACAAAGGTCACATTGAGAGACAAGAGGTCCCTCAGTCTGGCGAAGAAGTTCGCAATGAACTTGCCAGTTGCCTCCTTGTTAACACCTCGTGTCTGCTCGAAGTTTGTGCCAGCCCCAGCACGACACTCGAAAACCCACATGTAAGCATCGATGGCGAGTCGCACCGGCCGGCGGAAGCTGTGGTAGAATTGCGCGGTAAACACCGGGAAAGGGAGTCTCTCCTGGAATCCTGGCTTCACCAGTTCCCAGACCCCGGCAACACCCATGGAGAGATAGCGATGGGTAGCCCTGCAAATGGGGTTTACTGTTGTTTTAAAGGGGGTTGCATCCCTCTTTTTCTCTTTGTTTACATATAGTGGCCTTACCGATGAACCAGGCTTTTTTTTTTTTTTTTTCTCTCTGGGGACTTCCTTTTTTTTTCTGTTTTTCCCTGACGGATTTCTAATCTTATCAACCAGAGAGATCACCTCTTATACAGCACACGAGTCTAAAAGATGACCGTAGTGTCGCCTCAGACTGTCCCTATGGACACCGCCTTTGACAACATGAACTTGAAAGAGCCAGAACCAGAGCACTGCCCCGGCCCAGAGTCCGAAAGCGCTGGCAAAGGGGACGCCTGCGCTGGCTGTGCCAACCAGGAGATTTGTGAGGCCCTCCCCAAGGGCCCTGACCCGGACATTCCGTTGATCAACAAGCGTCTGGCAAACATCGACCACAAGATCCTCGTACTCTCGGGAAAGGGCGGCGTCGGCAAGTCCACGTTCACTTCGATGCTCTCGTGGGCGCTCGCCGCCGACGCTGACTTGGAAGTGGGCGCCATGGACCTCGACATTTGCGGGCCTTCCCTGCCAACGATGCTAGGAGCCGCAGGCGAGAGCGTGCACAGCTCGAACTCTGGCTGGACACCGGTCTACGTCAATGACAATTTGGGAATGATGTCGATTGCCTTCATGCTGCCCAAGGCCGACTCCGCCATTATCTGGAGAGGCGCCAAGAAGAACGGGCTCATCAAACAGTTCTTGAAAGACGTGGACTGGGGGCGTCTCGATTATCTGATTATTGACACGCCGCCGGGCACATCGGACGAGCATATCTCTGTCAACACTTACCTGAAGGAGTCGGGCATTGATGGGGCCTTGCTTGTGACAACGCCTCAGGAAGTGGCCCTGTTGGATGTGCGGAAGGAGATCGACTTCTGCAAGAAGGCTGGTATCAAGATCCTGGGACTGGTGGAGAATATGTCTGGCTTTGTGTGTCCGAGTTGCAAAGGTGAGTCGCAGATATTCAAGCCAACGACCGGTGGTGGCAAGAGACTGGCTGCCGAGTTTGGCATCCCTTTCCTGGGGTCTGTGCCCCTGGATCCTCGAATCGGCAAGGCCTGTGATGCCGGTGAGAGTTTCCTAGACCTGTACCCTGACTCACCCGCTTCAACGGCCATTCTTGACGTTGTTGACACATTGATTGACTCTCTGCAATCGTAACCAATATGCATGATCTTTTTTTCAGAATGGTTCGAATACATGACGTATTTGTATTTTTACTTTTGATTTTGTTTAAATTCTATTTGTACAAATGGCTAGCTAATTCTATACCCCAGTCAGTATCTGTTTGAAGTACTCGATAGCAAAGTCCTTGGCAAAGTATGGTGCGTCCTCGCCCAACGGTAGCTTGAGCAATTTCTGCTTGTCAAGCTCAAGGAACGATTGGCCTTCTGATCTGGACAGCTCGACCAAATCCTGCGCAACTTTCTTGGACATGAGCCTAACTGCAACAGTCACCTTAAGGTTGGACTGCTTGACATGAGGCAGGTGCTCAACAAGATATCTCAGTGAACTTTCTGTTCTGAGCTTCAAAGACTGAATGTAATTCTTATAGATAGCAAGGCCCACATTCCAGTCCTTGATCGCGGTGTGGTGCTCTGGGAACCTGCCAATAAACTCCTCCAGTATTTTCAACCTTGGTCCATTATTGATAACAGCAGCAGGTGCAACCTTGTCAACAATTGTGTTGTGTGCTTCGGCATAGTTCTCCGCATCAAGAAGGTAGGATGCCTCTTGCCAGATATCACCAGAGAATCTGCAATGAAGTGCTTTGGCCTCAATAATCAGTTTGGATGGAACTTGGAGTGTGCTCGATAAGCTGTCAATCAAGCCATGGATTTGCTCAAATTTCTCAATGTTGACTGCAACAAGCTTGGAGATGGATGAGTTAACTTTCTCATCGTTCTCAAGGTGGGATAGAATAAAAACAGCCTCCTCGTATAACTCACCTTCAACCAGCTGCTGAGCATATAGGGAGGTCAGCTTGTCACCAAAATCAGCCTTGCCACCACGAGTTCCAAACGACAATTGCTTGGTTGATCTGATTAAGATCTCGTAGATGTACCACTTCAAACTGACATCGAATCTGTTCTCATCCTTCAAAGAGGCAAAGATGTCATTGATATCATATGAGCCACTCTGCTTGGTCACAAACAATTTCAGCAAGCTCAACTGCGAAATATCCTCCTTTGAAATGTCCGAGGTGGCATTGGACTCAATGAAAGCCGACAGCAGCTTAGATAGAGGCTCGTTCAAGTCTCCATATGACAGCAATAGATTTAACTTGGCTTTCCAAGACAAATCACCACTAACCTTAGGGTTCAGGGTGTCACCAACCAAGAGGGAGTATATCTTGAGTAAGCTGGGAGAAATTGTATGCAAAACCGAGTTCTTTCCCCAGTATTCGATCTGTCTCTTTGCGCTGAGCTTGACATCAGCGTCGTTGGAGCCAAGAAGAGTCACAAGTACGGCCAGGTGTGGGTTGTTCGACTTAATGGCCAAGGTGGCAGCCTCCGCGACGTTGCCCAAGGACAAAGTTAAGAAGATCTGCTCAAAGATGTCGTCACTTTGTCTGATCTTCAGCTCAAGCTCATCTCTGATCTCGCTCTTTAGCCAATTGAGGAGTCCCTCGCGATGCTTGATATCCAACACGCGAACAGAAACCTCTGTTCTCTTGATGTCGTGGATCTCAACAGGGATTTCTTGGGCATCAAAGATCACGGAAGCAAGCTTCCAGACAGAGCTCACCTGAAGCTCAGGGTGGGTGGCAAAGATATCCGCAACAAATTTGAAATCAAGTTTTGGGTTGGGAGAAACAAGTGGGAAAGTGTTCTTTCTTGCAATGATCTTTGATTGCTGGATGTGGTTTTGGTAGATGGTTCTAATAAATGACTTGTCCTGTGAGTCAAAGACATCAGCATGCAATTTGGTGGAAGCTTGGGTGGTTGTTGATGGTTCCGAAATGACAAGACCCTTGCCTGTGGTGTAGTGGAATGAGGAATAGTCGTCCAGGGTGAGCTTCTTCTCGGCCTTCTTCACTGGCACAGGTTGCTTGGAATCCCCAAACAAAATCTTGTCAATCTCGCTTGCTGAAAAGCCTTTCGAGAATGGAGCATCGTATCTTGTAGTGGCCTTGACATAGTGGTCGGAAAAGGCAGACTGTTGACCAGAAGACAGCTCAAGCTGCTTCTCCCAATCATCGGCAACTGCAAAGAACGGCTCCTGACCCAAATATGCGAAATCCTTCTCCTCGATATCTAGTGGCTCGTACTGCTTCTCATGATATCCAGCTAGTTCATCCTCCGCGTCCTCGTTGCTGTGATCACCTAGGATGGAACCCTCGCGCTCAAAAGTTGGGGCCTCTTCAATATCGGAAACAGGAGTGGAAATGTCATCCGCAGCCTCGTTGTCCAAGATGCTTGTCTCTGGTTTCAAAAATGCAAATGATTGGTTGCCGTCCTCATCCTCTGTATCGTGGGGCAAGATAAAACTCCCAGGCATCGCAAAGCTGCTCTCAATATCAAAGTTCTTGTCCTGTCTTCTCTTTCTGAAAACAAAGGTGTCCTCGGCGGAATTCCTTGGTTTCAGTCTTTTAGTAGGGATGGTGGACAGGTTCAAAAAAGGGCCCTTGGTGGACTTAGTGACTGGGGGCGATGGACGACTAAGTTGGGCAGGTGGCTCATTCCTTGGTGCTGGCTTGGTTTGAGCTTCTTTGGACTCTATGGAGTCAACGACAGCGGCATCCTCGTCAACAAGGCCCCATATGCTGAAGTGCTCGACCCTAAAGGTCCATGATCCGTTTATCGGATCGTAAGCAACAAATTGCATATCGTTCATGTTCTTCAGCTTCTTAATAAACAGTCTCAACTGGCCGTCATTGACATTAGGATTGTCAATTCTCTGCATACCGGCCTTAGTGAGCGGGAAGACCTTCTCAAGAGTGATAGTGGCTGGAACGTTGAGCCCTGTTCCCAGTGGTACACTACCATTTGGATACACCTCGACCGTCTTGTTTTTGTTGAATCTGACAATATTGCCAAAGAGGTATCCTGGGATATCGTTCCAGAAAGCGGTCAGGTCGACAGGGAGTTCAAATGTGATGGATCCATAGCCCCTTCTTCCAATGGAAAAGTCTGAAATCTCAGAAAGTTGTCTTAGAGACAAGGAGGCCAGTTGGCTGACAGAGGGGGAACACCAGTAATCGGTGTCGGTCGTCTCCTTGGCAACAGCTTCCGCCGTTTTGTCTTCAACCTCCTCCTTTGCAACTTCAGAATGTGCGTCATTGGTTTCGACATGTGGAGCAGCATCGCCATTCACCTCAGGACTCTCAGCCAGTGAGTTCAGCTGAACAGTCTCGGTGGCCTCAGGCTCAGATCCAAGAATTCTGACCTTCTGGACACCACCAGACTCGCCAAAGATCTTGAGTCTTCTGGCTTCTGTTCTGCTTGGATCAACCTTCAACTTCAGGAAGTCCGTGCTCGTGGTGGCAGTTGGGCCTCTTCTCACAGAAGTCAGCGATGAGCCAAAATGTCTCACTGTTCGCTTAGTGTTGTTGGACGCAACGGTGACAGCAGTCTTTTCAGGAACCAACGCTCTCTGAACAAAGTCCTTCTTAGGGGAGAACAAGCCTTCAGCGTTGAATTCTTTATCATTCTTCAAAGCGTTGAACCTGGTGGAGAATCTCTCCAGAAGGGACGATCTGCCGAGTACCATTGGAACCGTGTTGGCACTGGAAAAGGATCTCTTTCTTGCACCCGTGATATGGTTCACGGTCTTGCTGCTTTTGACAGAGTCTGTCAGTGACTTCGGCAGGTCCTTGACGTTGTACTGTTTCATTGGTGGCGTCCCTAGAGCACTGTTGCCTCCAAAAAGTGAGTTCTGGGTGGATGCCCCAAACAGACCAGTGGATGGCTGAGCAGCGGTGGCACCATTGTTGAATAAGCTTCCAGCGGTGGAAGATGTGTTCTGGGAGTTCCCAAAAAGGCCACCAGCTGGCTTTGCTGCTGTTGTGTTGCCAAAAAGTGATGTGGATGTGGCCGGTGCTGAAGTGGTGGAACTTCCAAACAAACCTCCGGCAGGCTTGGTCGCGGAGGTGTTGCCGAAAAGACCGCCACCGGTATTTGATGCTGGCGTGGATGAGTTACCAAACAAGCCACCAGATGTTGGAGTGGTGGACGTATTGTTGCTGCCGAACAAACCATTTTGAGTCTGTGTGGTGGTGGTGGTGGTGGCGGCAGAGTTGGCACCTCCAAACAAACCGCTTGGCTTAGCCGCGTTACTTCCAAACAGTCCACCGGATGCGTTGTTGTTCTGTGCAGAGTTGCCAAAGAGGCCAGTGGATGCAGCGTTGTTGGAAGTTTGGCCACTTGGGTTGCCAAAGAGACCGCCAGATGTCGGAGTGGCATTGTTGTTGTTGTTTCCGAACAAACCACCGGACTGCTGTGTGGTGGTTTGGTTGGGATTCCCAAAGAGCCCGCCTCCTAAGGTCGCTGTCTTGGCCCCAAAGAGGCCACTGCTTGTGTTATTGTTGGTGCTTGCACCAAACGCATTGCCCGATCCAAAGCCGGATCCCGCGCTGTTTCCGAGCATTGCACCCAATTGAACTATTGTTTCGCCGGGAGATTAAAGCCACTCAGCAGTGATGTACCTTACTTGAGAGCACAGAACTGGTCCGGACAGGCGAGTTTGACGGTGTGTTTGGAATCGCCCTGGGTCCCCCGAAAAGGTAAACAAAACTTTTTTGAAGGTTTGGATCAAAGTCGCAATTCCGAGGTAGGGAAGAAAGACAAAAAAAAAAAAAAAAAACGAGAGTCGAAATCCGAGGTGTGAGAGAACCACCACAGGATACACAGGAAGAGATTGAGAAAAATGATGCTCTTTCGTGTGGTTTCGAGGCTCTTCTTCATTTCTATAGATATCTTCAATGTTTCAAACCCTGTTTATTCCCTTCTCTGAGCAAATTTCCGTGCTGATTCACTGTTGTCGAGCTGCCCAAGCGCCTCTTACGGTTATGAACTTTCCAGATCGGGTCGATGAGATTACCCTGGCTGAAAGTTTTTTTTTTTTTTCTGTAACTTTTAATCAAATTTTTCCTTAAGGCAAAAAGCATATCAACAAACGAAAAAGCATCAGAAGCTACCCGCCAAGATGGATATCTCTAAACCGGTCGGTTCTGAGATCACTTCTGTTGACTTCGGTGTGCTCACCACCGCGGAGATCAGAAAGCTCTCCGCCAAGCAGGTGACGAACCCAACTGTCTTTGACAACCTGGGCCATCCAATCTCTGGTGGTTTGTACGACCTGGCCCTCGGCGCATTCCTCAGAAACCTGTGTTCCACCTGTGGTCTGGACGACAAGTTCTGCCCTGGTCACCAGGGTCACATTGAGCTGCCAATCCCTGTCTACAATCCGTTGTTCTTCAGCCAGTTGTACAACTTCTTGAGATCGACATGTCTCTTTTGCCACAAGTTCAAGCTGGACTCGCTGGAGGTCCACCGTTACACATTGAAGCTCAAGCTGGTGCAGTACGGTCTTCTCGCCGAGTCGATCGAGTTTGACAACATTGCCAGCGAAGGCGCCGCCGACATCAATGACAATGACGACGACGATGACCTCGGCTTCACCAAGAAGGGCGACCCGTCGATCGCAAGGGAGTTAACCCAGAAGAGAGAGGATTTCGTCAACCTCGCCATTGCCAAGGCCCTGAGCGAAGGCAGAACCACTGAGCGTGGTATCCAGACTGCGTCTGTCAACGAGGAGCGTAAGGCCCTTGTCCACGAGTTTTACAAGAAGATGCTGTTGAGACCAAAGTGTGACAATTGTAAGATGTACTCCCCAAAGTTCAGAAAAGACGGCTTCTCCAAGATCTTTGAGCAGCCTCTGACCCAGAAGCAACTGGTACAGAACAGACTGAGAGGTGTCTCGCGTCCAAACGCGAAGAAGGCTGTCGGGTCGGATGCCGATGACGTTGCCGATTCAGTTGCCGAGCCATCTTTGCAGCAAACGACGGGCTCGAAGTACGTGCTCAGTACCGAGGTCAGAAACATCCTGCGCGCCGTGTTCAGATCCGAGAAGGAGGTGCTTCACCTGCTGTTCCACGCGAGACCGGAGTCCACTGAGCAGGTGAGCTCAGACATGTTCTTCATCCAGACCGTTGTCGTGCCACCAACAAGATTCAGACTGCCATCCAAGCTGGGCGAGGAGACACACGAGAACTCCCAGAATGAGCTGCTGTCGAAGGTGCTGACCACCTCCCTTTTGATCAGAGACCTGAACGAGCAGATCTCGTCCGTTGAGAAGGACAAGATGAGCGCAGACGAGAAAAAGATGACCTTCAACAGACTGATGAATGCCTTTGTCACTCTGCAAAATGATGTCAACGGCTTCATTGACTCCACCAAAAACCAGAACAGCAATGCCTCCAGAACACCAACCCCGGGTATCAAACAGGCACTGGAGAAGAAGGAAGGTCTGTTCAGAAAGCACATGATGGGCAAGCGTGTCAACTACGCTGCCCGTTCCGTCATCTCCCCGGATCCAAACATTGAGACTAACCAAATTGGTGTGCCTCCCGTCTTCGCCGTCAAGCTGACGTACCCGGAGCCTGTCACTGCCCACAACGCTGCCGAGCTGCGTCAAGCGGTGATCAACGGTCCAGACAAGTGGCCGGGTGCTATTCAGATCCAGAACGAGGACGGTTCTCTGGTCTCTTTGATTGGTATGACTGTGGATCAGAGAAAGGCCCTGGCCAACCAGCTGCTGACCCCGACGGGCAACACCTCCCACGTCTTGAACAAGAAGGTGTACCGTCACATCAAGAACGACGATGTCGTGCTAATGAACCGTCAGCCAACGTTGCACAAGGCCTCGATGATGGGTCACAAGGTGAAGGTTCTTCCAGGTGAGAAGACCTTGAGATTGCACTATGCCAACACCAACGCCTACAATGCCGATTTCGACGGTGATGAGATGAACATGCACTTCCCACAGAACGAAAACGCCAAGGCAGAGGCCCTCAACTTGGCCAACACCGACTCCCAGTACTTGACTCCAACGTCTGGTTCCCCATTGAGAGGTTTGATTCAGGATCACATCTCGGCCGGTGTGTGGATCACCAACAAGGACTCGTTCTTCACCAGGGAGGAGTACCAGCAGTACGTATACGGCTGTGTGCGCCCAGAAGATGGCCATGCCACCAGAACCAAGCTCGTGACTGTCCCACCAGCTGTTTTGAAGCCTGTTCCTCTATGGACCGGTAAGCAGATCATCACAACTGTCTTGCTGAACATCACCCCAGCTGACATGCCAGGCATTAACTTGCTCTCTAAGAACAAGATCAAGAACGATTACTGGGGCAAGGGCTCGCAGGAGAACGAGGTTCTGTTCAGAAACGGTGAGTTGCTCTGTGGTATCCTGGACAAGTCTCAATACGGTGCCTCGGAGTACGGTATTGTTCACTCTCTGCATGAGGTCTATGGCCCAAGTGTTGCCGGTAAGGCACTCTCTGTGTTAGGTAGACTGTTTACCAACTACATTCAAAGCACTGCCTTCACTTGTGGTATGGATGACCTGCGTCTAACGGATGAAGGTAACCAGTGGAGATCTGAGATCTTGCTAACTTCTGTCGATGTTGGTCGTCTGGCTGCGGCCGAGGTGACCAACCTGGACAAGGACACTAAGGTTGACGATCCAGAGCTATTGAAACGTTTGGAGGAGGTTTACCGTAACGACAACAAGTCTGGCATTCTCGACGCTGTCACCCAGTCTAAGGTCAACACCATCACTTCCCAAGTTGTGGCCAAGTGTGTTCCAGACGGAACCATGAAGAGATTCCCTTACAACTCCATGCAAGCGATGGCCCTGTCTGGTGCCAAGGGTTCCAACGTTAACGTTTCTCAAATTATGTGTCTATTGGGCCAACAGGCTTTGGAAGGTAGACGTGTCCCTGTAATGGTTAGTGGTAAGACCCTTCCATCTTTCAAGGCTTATGAGACTGACGCAAGAGCTGGTGGTTACATCAAGGGCCGTTTCTACTCCGGTATCAGACCACAAGAGTACTACTTCCATTGCATGGCTGGTCGTGAAGGTTTGATTGATACTGCCGTCAAGACCTCGAGATCTGGTTACTTGCAGCGTTGTTTGACCAAGCAGCTTGAAGGTGTTCACGTCTCGTACGACAACTCTGTCAGAGACGGTGATGGTTCCTTGATCCAGTTCTTGTACGGTGGTGATGCCATTGACGTCACCAAGCAGTCCCATATGAACCAGTTCAAGTTCTGTTTGGACAACTACGACGCCATGTTGCAAAAGTACGATCCAACCTCTTTGGTGAACCACTTGGACACTGAGACTGCGGTCAAGTACACTAAGAAGGTCAAGAAGAGTTTGAAGAAGTCCAAGGGCGACTCCACCAAGTATGACCCAGCCTTGTCTATCTACAACCCGGCCAAGTACCTTGGTTCTGTCTCTGAGAAGTTCGAGTCTAAGTTGGATGAGTTCATTGAAAGCAACAAGAAGCTGTTTGAGAAGTCCAACGTCAACGACAAGAAGTTCCGTGTCTTGATGCAGTTGAAGTACATGCGTTCGTTGATCAACCCAGGTGAGTCTGTCGGTATCATTGCCTCGCAGTCCATTGGTGAACCATCCACTCAGATGACTTTGAACACTTTCCACTTTGCCGGTCACGGTGCTGCCAACGTTACCTTGGGTATTCCTCGTATGAGAGAAATCATTATGACTGCGTCCTCTGCGATCAAGACCCCACAGATGACACTGCCAATCAAGGATGACGTCTCTGACGACCAGGCTGATGCGTTCTGTCGTTCGGTCGCCAAGGTTGTCTTGTCTGAGCTGGTTGACCATGTCACTGTCACTGAGACTTCGGGCGATGCCTCTCAGAACCGTGGCAAGACCTATGATATCGACTTCAACTTCTTTGACTCTGAGGAGTACCACGAGGAGTACGACGTGTCGAAGGAGCAATTGGAGCAGGTGTTTGTCTCCAAGTTCTTGAGAGTGCTGGAGGCTCAGATCACCAAGGAGCTTAGAAAGCAGAAGAAGGGCAGAAGCGAGAACTTGCCGGAGGTTGGTAAGGCTGTTCCACAGTCCCAGACTGATGCTGCTGCTATCTCCCGTTACAATGAGAACAGTGCCGAGGAGGACAAGGAATCCTCTAAGGGCAACCAAGCTGTTTCCTACGACGAGCCAGATGAGGACGAGTTGGAGACCATGAGAAGAGCCGAGGCCTCTTCCGATGAGGAGATGCTTGACTCGGACAACGAGGCTGACTCTGACTCTGACAGAGATGATGAGCCAGCCGACTCTGAGTTGTCCAAGGCTGCCAGAGACCGTCAATCCGGTGTCATTGGTGCCCACAACATGATCACAAAGTTCAACTTTGACGACCAGGAGGGTAAGTGGTGTAACTTCAGATTGGAGTTGGCCCCAGAGACCCAGAAGTTGCTGATGGTGAACATTGTCGAAGACGTGTGCCGTAAGGTGGTTGTCAAGGAGGTTCCAAGAATCGGCCGTTGTTTGCATCCACAACCAGAGAATGGCAAGCGTGTCTTGACAACTGAAGGTGTTAACTTCCAAGCCATGTGGGACCAAGATGACTTTATCAACGTTAACGGTATCACCTCCAACGATGTCGCAGCTGTCTTGAGAGTTTACGGTGTCGAGGCTGCCAGACAGACCATTGTCAATGAGATCCAGAACGTTTTCGGTCGTTACGCCATCACTGTCTCGTCCCGCCACTTGGACTTGATTGGTGACTACATGACCAGAGAGGGTTCCTATTTGGCCTTCAACCGTCAAGGTATTGACTCCTCCACTTCCTCCTTCATGAAGATGTCCTACGAGACCACCTTGCAGTTCTTGACCAAGGCCGTCTTGGACAATGACCGTGAGAAGTTGGAGTCCCCATCTGCCCGTATCGTCATGGGTAAGTTGTCCGGTGTCGGCACCGGTAGCTTTGACCTGCTCGCCAAGATGCCAGGCAATGCTTAATCGTCTGGTCATTTTGAATTTTGGGTTGTCATTGGTTTGGTTTGTTTTAATGATTGTATACTAGTAGCTGCATATAATATAGAGAGTAATTACATAAACGTAGGTTGAACCTATACACAAGTGCGTTTCATCTCTTTTTCTTTGGAGGTGGGGCCTCCTCCTCTTCGTCATCGTCATTCAGGTCATCAAGCTCCTCTTCCAAAGTTGGTGTTGACTCCTTTCTGGCTCTCTTTTTCGAGGCAGAAAAGGCAGATGAATCGTACTCTCTTGTGACCGAAGCCAAGAGGGTTATACATCTTCTCTGTAACTCCAATGGGGTTCTTGACTGCAGGAAGAAGTCAAATCTGAACAGTGGAGAAGCGCGTATGGCATCTCTGATTCTGTCGTACAAATCTGGTCTATCCAGGCCAAATCTGTAAAGCTGAACAAGCAAGTATCTGTCCTCCTCTTCCGAGTAAACTCTCTTCGAGCTGGCTCCAGGTGGATGTTTCAACGTCAGCTGTTGCAATGGATTGTTGTATTGCGAGATCTTGGATCTCAATGCCTCCTTCTGCAACTTGGCTTTTCTGATCTTCTCCTCACCTTGCTCAATGGTGGCGATATTTCTCTCGTATCCATCAATCAACTTGTAATTAGTCCAAAATGCTGTGGCGTATTTTCTGATCTGATCAACAGTCTTATCTGGGAAGTCGGCAGCGATCAAATTGATCGAATTACGACCATAACGGGCACATGATTGAATAAAAGCCTGGAAATCTTTTCTGTTCCAATTGGAGTAACCTTGTTGCAGAAGCTCCAGCTTCTCCTCCTCCTCCTCCTCGGTCAAAGGGGTGGCATTGGTGATTTCCAATTGAGACAACTGTTGTTCAGCCTGTCTTTGGGCCAAATCGTTGTTCGAACCGTTTGCCAACGCCACTTTGAATCCAGTAGTCTTTCTGAAGTATGCCAATTCCTTGTCCAACAACATTTGCAATCTGGCAGGGTAGAACTGGTGGTCATAAATGTTTGGCTGTTTAGGGGCACGAGGTCCCTTCTTGTCTGCAGGAGCCTTGCTTCCTCCGTTCAAGACGTCCTTATAATACATGTCAATCGAATAGTTCTCTTTACGCTCTCTTTTGGATGGGTTGATCCAAGTGGCAGCGGCCAACTTGGCGCTAGGTTCTTTCTTCTTAAAATCAGTACCATTCCACTCATAAGCAGAGTCGGATGTGAATTTTTGCAAATCATCAAGACCAAGTTGCTCGTATCTGCTGGCCAACTCGTGCGTCTTGGCCTCAGACGTAGCGAGGAGTGCTTCAAGATCAAACTCATCATCCTCACCATCGACGACTGCCTTTGTTGGCTCGCTGAAGATCTCTTGTGCGCCATGTTGGATCATATTCAACAGGTCATCCTTGGAGTTGGTTTGGTTTGTTGGGGCATTGCGGCCCTGTTGGATCACCAACTGGTCGAGTCGCAACTTCTGGGTGGCTCTTTCAAGCACCTTCTCTTCGATAGCATTGTCAGTGACAAATCTGAACACCTTGACTTGCTTTGTCTGGCCGATTCTGTGGGCTCTGTCCATCGCCTGGAGATCAGCCTGTGGGTTCCAGTCCGAGTCATACAAGATGACAATGTCGGCAGTGGTCAAGTTAATACCCAAACCACCGGCTCTGGTGGTCAGCAGGAAGACGAACTTCTCAGAGTCTGGTTTGTTGTACTCATCAATGGCCTGGATTCTGTCGGCATGGTCTGTTTGGCCATCGATACGACAGTATTGGTAGTCTCTGAAGACGCAGTAGTCCTCAAGGATATCCAACATTCTGGACATTTGAGAGAAGACCAGGACTCTGGATCCCTCTTTTCTAAACTTCCTCAACAGCTTGTCAAACACCTCAAGCTTCTTGGAGTTGTAGACCAAATGCTCGTCTGTGGTGTAAGGAGGCCCAGGTTCAGCTCCATCAAACAAGTAGGGGTGGTTACAGCACTTTCTCAACTGCATGACAATGTTAAGCAGTCTGGTCTTCGATTCCCGCTTGCCGTTTGCACCATTGACGGCGTCAATATCTTTCTCAAGAATACTCCTGTACCATTTCTTTTGCATCTCGGACATGCCGACATAGACGTTGCTCTCAATCTTTGGGAGCAAGGACTTCTCGACATCGTTCTTGATACGACGCAGCAAGAATGGTTTCAAAACTTTGTGCAATTGTTCAACCACTTGGTCCTGTTTTGCACTGTCCTGTTCCTCTTTGGAAGTGCTTGGATCCGGGGTATTCTCGCTCGAGGCAAGGAACCATTGGTCAAAAGTCTCTGAATCGGAGAAGACATCAGGCAGGATAAAATTCAACAGCGCCCACAATTCGTGCAAGTTGTTCTGTAGCGGCGTACCAGTGATCAGCAACCTGTTCTTTGAGTGGAGCATACGGATGATTTGGGAGAGCAAGGACTCCTCGTTCTTAATTCTGTGTGCCTCGTCAATGACAATGTACTCCCAGGCAAACTTCTTGAACTGCGCCTTCTCGCGAATAACAATCTCGTAGGACGTGATGACGACGTCAAAGTCGCACGTGAGCAGACGGTTCTTGATCAACTCGGCTCTCTGCTCCTTGTCTCCGTGGAGGATGAATGTGTTCACCTCCGGCGTCCATTTGGCAAACTCCCTTGACCAGTTATCGAGGGTCGACTTGGGGACAATGACCAAGTGCGGGCCGTTGATCTTGCGGATATAGCGGAGGTATCCCAGGAAAGAGATGGTTTGCAATGTCTTGCCCAGACCCATTTCGTCGGCCAGGATACCGGAGATGTTCTTCTCATGCAGGGAAACCAGCCAGTTCAAACCGGCAATCTGGTACGGTCTCAACAGCCCGTGGACATAGCCGGGACTCTCTGTGAACTCGAAAAAGCTCTCTGACTCGTCCTCTTCGTCCCTCAGCAACTCAGCGTCCTCCTCCTTTTCAGTTTTTCTTCTTCTGTTGGTAGTCGATTTGCCCGGCAAGCTCTTCTTCGCATCGGACTCGATAATGTCGAGCACTTGCTGGAACTTTGGGTCCTTCTCTGCTTTCGTGTTGATGAAGTGCGAGAACAGACTCGTCAAACCGAGCAAGTACTTGAATCTCTTCGCTGTGTCCTCAACATTGAAGCGTGGCTTGTTTGGATCAACAAAGTATTGCCTCTGCCCCTTGGACAAGGACTGGTAGTCGATCTGATCGCGTTAGTACGGGGTCCCTGAGAGTTCGATGTTTTCGTGTGACATACTTTTTCTTCAGGCTCCTCGGTGCTCATTTTTGGCAAGCACAATACAGCGTTTGGTCGCTTGTTGGTGTTTGTTGGTCGCGTTTGAAGGGCGCGCGTCCTCAAAAAATTGCGCTGAATTAGTTACGCCCAACAGTCAAAACAAAAATTACCAAATGCGGAAGTCAAGGTATCGCCAAATTCCGTGAGCTTCCAGATTCTTCACAGACGTATAGGTTGGTATTCATTTCCGTATCAACAGGAATCTGGCAATTGCATTGCGCTGGTCTTGTCAAGTACTGGTTGATATGATCAATATATTATTGTGGTCCGTCGATGTATATAAAATTAACGCGCTACTATATAACTAGTGGCCTATACCGCGTCGATGTCGCACTCACATGTCCGACGGTGTAAATATTATAATATAAAAAAGATTGGATCAGGTCGAATATATATGCACAAGGTGTATATATATAATTATCGTCCTGCGCAAAGTCATGCACCGGCCTATAGCTGTCTGCGCGCTTTTAAATAATATTATTACTAGTCGACTGTAGTTTATGTCTGTATAAATTTTCTCCAAATTTCATGACGTAGTAACAACCACAGCAAGGCTGCATTCACCTACGATACAGTTACAAATATCTAATTATATTTCTTCTTAATTTGATCCCCGACATTTCATTTAAGGTATATTGTCAAGACAGATGGAGGGTGACTGTAAAAGGAATTTTTCGGGAACATCAGTACACGATTGCAATCATAGGTAAAAGCTTTAACTAGTTGTAAAGAATATAATAAGGGCAATGGATAAACAGAGTGACCTGCTTCTATTTGTAGGTACTACTAGCTATATCATCATATTTATACGTATGAGCTTGAACTAGTTGCTACAAATCATGTTCGTTTTTGACAAATTCAGTATTTTTCTCATTACTATTCAGCTTCTGGTGGGAAGATTCATCATCAATATGATCTCCCGCCATCAGCGCCACCAATTGATCCTCCATACTTTCATCTTCTTCTCTTTGGTTTGGGACATGCTTGAATCGATACAACTGATTTGTTCTTATCATACTGAATATATATTTACAACTGTTTTGGTTCATCTCTTCTCAACCTCCTTCTCCTTCTGCTCATCCAGCTCTCGCAGCTCCTCGTCGAAGTTCAAGTTCTCTTGGATATTCCACAACTCGGCGTATAGGGAGTCCCCCTTCTTCAACAGACTCTGATGGTCACCTTCCTCTTTAACGGTGCCCCGCTCCAGGACAATGATCTTATCGGCATCGGCCACGGTTCTCAATCTGTGGGCAATCGAGATATTGGTGTTCTCTGCCTCTTTGAAGATCGCTCTGATGGTCTTCAGCAGACTCTGCTCTGTGTGCGTATCCAACGCAGACGTGGCCTCGTCAAAGAACGAGATGGGGGACTTCTTCAACAGCAGTCTCGCAATGGCGAGTCTCTGCTTCTCACCGCCGGAGATCATCATACCACGCTCACCGACAATGGTCTGCAGGCCTTCCGGCAGGTCCTTGATGAGTCTATCGAGTTTGGCCTCGGAAATAACCTTGAGCACCTCGTCGTCAGAGGCGTCGAGACGGCCATACCGGACATTCTCAAGGATGGTCTCGTTGAACAACGGGGTATCCTGTGGCACAACGCCAATGGCACGACGCAGGGAGTCCAGATCCACGTCACGAATATCCTGGCCGTCAATGAGGATGCGGCCAGATTGGATGTCGTAGAATCTGAAAACCAGTCTCAAGATGGTCGACTTGCCACTTCCAGAGGGGCCGACAATGGCCACTTTCTGGCCACCAGGAATGACAAAAGAGGCGTTTCTGAGGATTGGACGGTCCGGGTGGTAGCCAAAGGTGACATTCTCGAAGGTGATGTCTCCCTTGATCAGTTTCAAAGGCGGGGCATTGGGCTTGGATTGGATGAGCACCTGGTTCTTTTGCAATTGGAACAAGGTCTCCATGTCCAACAGACTCTGCTTCAACTCACGATATACCGAGCCGAGGAAGTTCAGCGGGACCGAGAGTTGGAAAACGAGCTGGTTGATGAGGACGAGGTCACCGACGGTCAGCGAGCCCGCAGCGACGCCGTTGGCTGCCATGTACATCATTGCCGTCAGCGCGGAGGTGAAGATGAGATTCTGCCCCGCGTTGAGAAAGGCCAAGGAGGTGGCGATCTTTATGGAGCTCTCCTGATACTTCCCGAGAGCCTTGTCGTACTTGAGTGCCTGGTACCCTTCATTGTTGAAGTACTTGACACTTTCAAAGTTGATGAGCGAATCGAGGGCGACGGACGCGGCCTGGTTATCGGCCTTGTTCGCCTGGCGTCTGAACCCAGTTCTCCAGGCAGTGGTTCTGATCGTGAAGACCGAGTACGCAATCATTGTCAGCAACGTCACTGCAGCGAATTGGCCACCAAAGTTGTAAGTCAGGATGCCTGAGACGACGGAGATCTCGAACGTGATTGGCAGGATGTGGAACACCATCGCCGTCAGCACGTAGGAGATACCCTTTGTTCCCCTGTCAATGGCCCTCGTCAGGCCACCGGTCTGTTTGCTGAGGTGGAAGCCGAGGTCGAGGTTGAGCAAGTGTCTGAAGGTGTTGTCGGCGACTTTTCTGATGGCGCTCTGCGCGACGGTGGCGAAGATGGCGTTGCGCAGTTCTCCAAAGAGCACAGCACCGAAACGGGCTCCCCCGTACGCGAGGATGGTGCCCCCAATGACCGCCGTCAGTGTGCCAACTTCGGAGGCCCAGTCAATGTTCATGCCGTCAATGATGCTTTTGAAGAAGAAGGGCACCTGGACGTTGAGCAGCTTCGCCAGGATCAGGAAGGACAAGGCGATAACGACCCTGACTTTGAAAGCAAGCTTGTTCTTGGGCCACAGGTACGACAGCAGGTCCTTGATAATGCGCAGCTGCGACAGCTTCTCAGCCTTGGCCGCAGTGACGCCGGCGGCAGGGGCGGGGGCCCCGGTAGGGCTGCCTGCCGCGTTGCGCGTCGCGTTGCGAAGCACCACTGACGTGGAGAGCAGTCTGTTGTGGAAGAACTTGCCCGACACCAACGCCTTGTTCCCGGTGAAAGACAGCTGGCCGCGGGCTTGGCCCGAAAAGAGACGCAATAGAGGCTGGCGCAGTAGAGGCTGGCGCAGTAAAGGCTGGCGCAGCGTAGGCTGGCGCAGCAGCGGCAACGAGCGCGCGCAGCGGAAGAGCATTTCGTGAAGGTGTCAACTTTGCCAGGCTCCCACAAAGGTTATGTTTTTTTTTCTCTGAAAAACCGTGGATCTTTTTGATCGATGGACCCCGGTCGGTCCGATTGTGGCCCCTACCGAGTTTCTGCTTCTTCTTCTTTTTTTCTTGTGGTTACAGTCTTTGTTATTTTTTTTTTTTTTTTTTTTTAGTTTACGCTTTTAACAGATCGAAAAGAGTGCCAATTGAAACGGCACAAAGTCAGATACAAGCAACTGGTCTCATAACAACAACTGGTCTCATAACAAATAATTTATACACTTCATTTCGCCCCAGCAATTGCTTCAGCCGCCTCTTTCGCCTGCTGCTCCTGCTCTTTCAACTCCTTCTCCTTTCTTCTCTCAGCCTCAATTTGCAATTCCAACACCGACTTCTTCGCCTCCCTCCTAGCACCGAACGGTCTGTCCCGTCTTATTCTCAACTTGTCGGGCAGCATTTCAAACTGCGGGTGGGCCAAGTCACAATAGGGCCCATCAGGACAAAACCCAGTCAAGTAGCTCTGGCACACAATCTTCCTGATGTGTCTGTTCTTGCACTTGGGACCCTCAGGACAGAACCCTCTCGAATAGTTCAAACACTCCGGGATCTTGGTCTGTGGGTCAATGTGCAAGTACTGGCACTCCGGTGTCTGCGTGCAAAAGCCATTCTTGCTGAAGAAGAGACACTCGGGCATTTTTCTGAGGTTGTACTCGTGCAGGAACTCGCAGTGGTCGCCCTTCTTGCACAGCCCTCGCAGCCAGTGCTTGCACACGATCTTGTTGTGGAACATCGGGTTCACGTGCTTGTTGTAGCACTGGTCGCCATTGGGGCAACCGCCGTGGCCGTTCCAGAACTGGCAGATGGGTCTGTCGGGATCGAGGCCAAAGTGGTGCTCCTGCCTTAAAAAGGGCTCGAACTTGAACTGTACATTGGATGTGTCTGGGTGAATCACAGACATTGCCCTTGTTCTCAACAGTGTTGATAGTTGGATAGTTGAAGGTTTTTTTTTTTTGTGATTTGAAATATAGCACCCCCCGTCTATTTATTTCCGATGGAACGTTCGCGAAAATTTCCATTTCCGGGGAGACAGTATAGCTAACAGTATAGCTACAATGGGGGGCGAGTTCGGTCATTTTTTTTTTTCTTCTTTAAATCTGTTTCATACTATACACATCAGATGGGGTCATTATTTAATGTCAAACACGGTCTTCAAGTTACGCAGCAACAGCCAGTCCTCTCTGGAGACCTGGTCCCTGAAAGCTGGGTCCTTCAAGGTGTCAATGCTCTTTCTCGAGATCAAAGAGTACAGCATGTCCTTCTCGTCAACGTGACGGCCCCAGATTGGCTGGGCAGACGATGGGTTCTCCAAACGCACAGCGACACCGGCACTTGTCTGGCCCTTTTTGACTTGGTCGGTGGACTTGTGGTTCACCTCCAAGGAGACAACCTTACCAAGGACCATGGTGGCCTTCTGCTTCGTCTCTGGGTCAATCTTGACAGCACAGATTGGAGTGCCAATCTTCAAGCAACCTTCAATGACATCGACACCAATAATCATTGGATTTCTCTTGTTGATGATTTGCAAAGTCTTCAAGACACATGGGAACGTGGCAAACTCCAAAAAGTCCTTACGACGTTGCTCGAGCAGCTTCTGCTGATAGGCGGTGAAGGCATCAAACAAGTGGTAGATAATGTCAGCTTGGAAGATCTGGACACCTTGCTCGGCGGCGTACTGCTCAGCCTCCTTGTCAACCTTGACATCGAAACACAACATCACAGCCAACTCCTTGGCCTTGTCCAGCATGGTGGTCGCCTTCATCACATCACGCTTGTACACTGGACCCAGACCGATCGACATGACTGGGATCTTCATGTCTTTCAAGAAGTCCAACAGGGCCTCCAAGGAACCCAAGGTGGAGGCCTGGACAACAACACCTCTGCCCGAGGCATCGACAGAGTCCAGAAGACCAGTCAGGTCGTCCATAACCTCCTCCATGAGCTCATCCTCGTCGTCATCCTCACCGACAACGAGCAATCTGGAACCGGACACCGCCTTCTCCAAGTCGTTGGCAGCAATCTTGACACCCAGCGCAGCCTTGACTTCCTTGTGGTGCACGTACTCAGACTTGAGACGCAACTCTCTCAATGGTTGCGGTGTTAGCAGGGCACGAATGTTGGTTGCAATTGGACCATTCATACCACACAGCACGACACGGTCACCCTCGCGCAGGTAACCGTTGGAGAGGATAACGTCAATGGTGGTACCAAGACCTTCAACCACCTTAACTTCCAAAACGGTCGCCTCCACTTCAGAAAGGTACATCAATTGCTTGGACATTCTCTTTTGGGTCAACTCCAACAGCAACCACAACAAATCTGGCACACCTTCACCGGTGACTGCGGAGGTTGGCACGATGGAGACATACTTGGCCATGTTTCTGTTCTGGAAGTACAACTCCGAGTTCAAACCTTGCTCGGCAAGGGCAACCTTGATCTTGGTGTATCTGTCCTCAAACTCCTGCTGGACAGCTCTCGATTGCTTGGCGAAGGAGTCTCTGAAGGAGTTGTTTGGAGTGGTTTGCCAGTCGTACAAACGGTCAATCTTGTTCAAGGCGACAATGAATGGCGCCTTTCTCTCTCTCAGCAGTCTGATGGACTCAAGGGTCTGTTGCTCCAGACCGTGCATAATGTCAATGACCAAAATGGCAATGTTACACAGCGAGGAACCACGCGAACGCAAGTTGGAGAAGGACTCGTGACCTGGGGTGTCAATAACCAAAAGACCTGGCACGTCAAAAGTCTGCTTTTCATAGGCAGCCATCACGGCAGTCTTTTGCTTGATGGCGTCGATTGGGAAGTAGGTGGCACCAATTTGCTGGGTGATACCACCAGCCTCACCACCTTGGACGTTGGTCTGACGGATCTTGTCAAGCAGCTTGGTCTTACCGGTATCGACGTGACCCAGGATACAGCAGATTGGAGAACGTAGGTCATTGGCTTTGGTGTCGGCCTTGGAGTCCTTCTTACCCTTCTTCGAGGATCCAGCAGAGGCCAGAGCAGCCTCAGCAGCTCGTTGCTCCTCGGCAGCCTTGATAGCAGCCTCAGCAGCAGCGGCAGCGGCAGCGGCGGCGGCAGCAGCAGCCTCCTTCTCAGCGTCTTCAGAAGAGATCTCTGCCTCGACATCGTCATCGTTATCGACATCGACATCCTCGGGAGCCGGGGTCGACTCCTCTTCGTCATCGTCCAAAGCCATATTCTCCCAGTCGTCGACAAAGGCCTCCTCCTCCTCAGCCTCAGCAGCCATGGCAGCCTTGGCAGCAGCCTCGGCCTCTGCGTCCTTCTTCGGGTTCTTCTTCTTCTTGCCGTACACAACCTTCTTCTTTGGGGCATCGGCCTCGGCCGACGCTGGCGCAGCAGCGCCATCGCCACTGTTCTGCAAAGCGCCAATGGTGATGTTTCCTGCGGCGAGCAAAGCGGCACGACGACGCTCCAAGGCCTTCTTCTCCTCCTTCTGCTTCTTCGTCAGCAGTTTACCCTCGGCCTTCAGTTGCTCCTTCTTCGCTCTTTCTCTCTCCCTCTTTGCAGCTCTTTGGGCCTCTTTGGCAGCCTCCTCCTCCTTGGCCTTCTCCTCCTCCTCTCTTTCAAGACGCTCTTCCTCAGCGAGCAAACGGGCCTCTTCCTCTTCCGCCTGCTTCTTCAACTCCAGTTGACGTCTCAGGGCAGCAAGGCCAGCTGGCACTTTTTTGGCAGGGGCTTTGGCCGGAGCCTTCTTCTCCTCCACGTTCTTCTCCTGTGGTGCAGGGGAAGAGTCCTGGGAGTCAGCGCCGCCAGAGGCCTTGGCCGCGGCCTGGTTGGTCTTCTTTTTAGCCGCCAGCTCCTTCTTTCTCTGCTTCTCCTTCTCCTTCTTCTCCTTCTCCTTCTCCTTCTTGGACTTGATCACTGGGCCGCCCTTTGAAGCCTCAGCGGCCTTCTCCTGCGCCTTGTTGGCCTTGTTGGCCTTGTTTTTCTTCAACGCGGACATGAAGTCGCCGCCAAAGTCATCCTCGGTCGCCTCGGTCGCCTCAGTTGGCGCGGCATCAGCGTCGGCAGACTCCGCTGGAGTGCCCAGCTCTTCGGCAGCTGGGGTCTCGTACTCAAAGTCGTCGTCCCAATCACCGGCTTGTTTGCCCTTCTTACCCTTGGCCATTTTTTCTTTGCAGGATTTCTGTGATTTGTCTTGTCCTCTGCTTCGACGCCTTCACAATTTTTCACCTCTCGAAAAAAAAAAAAAAAAAAATTTGGGAGATGAGGTGCCCGAACCAGGGTTTTTTTGCCTCTGCGATCTGTTTGAAAAAAAAAAAAAAAATCTTTGAAGAGAGTTTGCAAGAGTTGAGGAATTGAAAGGGGGAAGCCAAAGATGTCGACCACAGTGGATAAGATCAAGGCCATCGAAGTATGTGACTAAAGTTATAATGTGTTCCTTTTTTGTTGTTGTTGTTGCTAACCGTTTTGTCAGGATGAGATGGCCCGTACCCAAAAGAACAAGGCCACCGAGTTCCACTTGGGCCAGCTGAAGGCCAAACTGGCCAAGCTCAAAAGAGAGCTGATTGCGCCTACGGGCGGCGGTGGCGGCGGTGGCCAGGGCTTTGAAGTGGCCAAGACCGGCCAGGCCACCGTCGGCTTTGTCGGTTTCCCTTCGGTTGGCAAGTCGACGTTGCTGTCGAAGGTGACGGGTACCCATTCGGAGGCTGCCGCCTACGAGTTCACGACGTTGACGACGGTGCCTGGTGTCATTAAGTACAAAGGTGCCAAGATCCAGATGCTCGACTTGCCGGGAATTATCGAAGGTGCCAAAGATGGCAGGGGTAGAGGTAAGCAGGTGATTGCCGTGGCCAGAACCTGCGACTTGATCTTTATCGTGCTCGACGTCAACAAGCCGTTGCACCACAAGCAGATTATTGAGAAGGAGCTGGAAGGGTTTGGCATCAGACTGAACAAGGAGCCACCTAACATTGTCATCAAGAAGAAGGACAAGGGTGGTTTGAACGTGACCAATACTGTGCCCTTGACCAGACTCGACAAGGATGAGATCAGGGCCGTCATGTCAGAGTACAGAATCAACTCGGCGGACATTTCTTTCAGAATGGACGCCACGGTGGACGATCTTATCGACGCTTTGGAGATCCAGCAGAGAAAGTACGTCCCGGCAGTCTACGTGCTGAACAAGATTGACTCGTTCTCAATCGAGGAGCTGGACCTCTTGAACAGAGTTCCAAACGCAGTGCCAATCTCCAGTGGACAAGAGTGGAACCTCGACGAGCTTTTGGAAGTGATGTGGGACAAGCTGAACCTGGTGCGTGTCTACACCAGACCAAAGGGCCAGATGCCCGATTTCTCGGACCCAGTGGTGCTGAGATCCAACCGTTCCACCGTTGAGGATTTCTGTAACTCGATCCACAAGTCCTTGGTGGACGACTTCAAGAACGCAGTGGTGTACGGTACATCGGTCAAGCACCAACCGCAACACGTTGGTCTGAGCCATGTCCTCGAGGACGAGGATGTCGTCACCATCTTGAAGAAATAATGGAACTGACTTCGAGGGGTGCGGGGAGGTCTCGGTCTCATCGCGTAAATAAACTAAATTAATGGCACAATCAAGGAGAGTAGCAAATCATCAAAGGCATTTCATTAAAAGCATGTGTATAAACAAGGGG